>CAJUXJ010001281.1:0-34313 GCA_910589775.1 Avena eriantha
TTGTGGTTCATGTTCGTAGGTAAGACCGTATCTATCTCCGAAAGCCCTAAGCCACATAAACTTGCAATTGAAAAATTAGAGGCGTCTTGTTTAGATCGTTGCTGGGCTAGTGTCTTGATATGGTATTGTTTAAGTAGATGTATGATAATACTCTTACAACACACCCAACGTGTAAGTTCCATAGACCTTGGCCTTACACACAAAGGAATGATAGAGAATCATACCACGATGCAAATGATAGAGATCAAATGGATGGACCATATCATCTCACTTACACATTAGATGTTAGCTCTTATACTCCTAGTTTGGCGTTTTTTGTAGCATTGTAAGATGATCCGCATTGAGATATCAAGAAAAAAGTGTTCTTACTTAAGTATCACCGTTCTGTGTGATCGTGTTCGAGACATCACGTGATGATCGTGTAACTCGACTCTACGCTTTCATATAACGGGTGTAAGACAGTTTTACACACGAGAATACTAAGGTTCTTACTTAGTGAGCCTAGCATATACAGACATGGCCTCGGAACACGGCTGAAAGGTAAGCATGAGTCATATAGTTGATATAATGCCCATATTGATGCTCGCCTTTGAAGCTACACGCTTACTCAGTGATGATCGAGGACTTGGTGTATGGATTTGGTTCATGTAATCACCAAAAAGCACGAGGGATAACGTTTGAGTGGGGAGTTCATTTCTAATTTGGATTAGTCGAACTCAATTTGTCATAAACTAAATCAAAGTGAATTTGCATCATTGTTGTAGTCATTGGCGTCTGTTCACTACCTTATGCTTAGTTTTAATTGAGATAATAGAACTATAGAATTCTGGATATTTACTTTACGAACTGGTATCGTATTTTTTGAATGTCAATTTAAAGTTTAGAAGTCCTATTGCAAACTTTCAGCAACTCTTTTTACTCCATGAAGTTTAATAAGTAGTATTAAATCAAGAGTAAGAATTCCAATGGTAGTATCTAATGTATCATGTTTGCCTCCATGATTTTTATATTCAAAAGTTGTTTTAATATCAAGATTATCTAGGAGCTGAAAAATTGTTTCAGAAACCGTCATGTGTGGAAGATATTGTGATATCTGAAACAATGTTTTTGGTTGCATTATGATAGAGTATAATTTAGAAAATACATGTTCTCATATTGTATGAGAATTTGTGAAGGATGGAGATGCTAAGCATCCGATCTCCCAAAAAGGTTTTGGGAACTAACATTACACTCGCGATTCTTCCTTGCAGGCTATAGTAGCTTGATCATGAAAGTTGTCATGATAAGGATGAATAGAATATGTAAGTAAAATGTTTACTACACTAATAGATTACTAAAGAATGGATTTTTGAAAGAACACCAAACATTTGATGATGGTGATCCACTTCAAAGTGCAAGTTCAAAGGTATTAGTATTTGACTATATACACTGTGTACTATGTGTCATGTGAATGACACCACTATTGATGTTGATATTCTTTTAAAGGAAAAGGAATTGTTGAAAGAGAATCTATAAAATATTGGGCATAAAAGAAAAGGTTGGAGATATCCAACTTAGGTATATAGAAGATATACATGTTATGGCTGTATTCCTTGCTTGTTAAACAATGCGGTTCTGAGGTATTGGATACCGAATTGGTTGGTATGAAGTGTCATACAGGACAACACAATTAATGAACTGCAATGTCCTAAGTAACTGTCAAGAGAATAAGTGATGATGTTAATCGAAATAAATAAAGTGTTATTGTGTTTTTCTTGTTGTCAAACCTAGCCTTCAAGATTTGTTTTAATAATTGTTATTTTGTTCCGGTATTATGAGAACAATGGTTGTTCAAATAATTACCGTATTCCATAAAGGATGGATGAACTTTTACAAGTCTAGTGGGCTAAATCACATCCATAAACACTATTGCTAAAATGTCGCAAGACAAATGATTGAAGATCACTTATGAAGTGACATCGCTGTTTTAAATTATACTGGAAAGAAAACATGAAGAAACTCCATGTTGATGGAATTTTGGAGTCTTTGATTTTGATCAATTGACGCTTGTGAAACTTTCCTCGAGATAATTGACACTCCATCCATAGGCCAAAGAGGAACGGATGACTAACTTATTGGATATTATGCGTGTTGATGTATATAGTCCATTATGTGTAGCCATATGCAATGGATCTTTTTGCTTCATATGCTTTCTCCAGAAATTTGAGTGAATATATCTATATATTTACTTAATAAGGAAGAAGTATGAAACATTTGAAAATTGTTCAAAGACTTTCAAGATGAAGTAAAAATCATTGTAACAAGAAAATAAAGAGTTTATGATTTCATCATAAAGGAAGATATTTGAGTTACATGTTTAGCAAAACACCTAAGATTTGAGAATTGTTCCATGATTTGGTGTTCCCGATAAACCATAAGAGTATGGCATATTCGAGAGATGAAATAAAACCATGTTTGACATGGTAAGATCAAAGGTGTTATTTATAAAACTGCCATTATGTTTTAAGGATTGAAGCTTTCGAGACTACCGCTTTTACACTGAAAAGAGCACCATCGTGATCTGTTGAAATGAAACCATATAAGTTATGGTTTCGGACAAAACCTGAATTGTCTTTTCTTAAATTTTGGTATGCTATGCATAAGTAAATGTTTACAACCAAAGTCGAATAAGCACGTCTTTGTAGGTTATCCCAAAGAATTTGTTGGGATTTCTCCATAACACCGAGGACAAAAGAGTTTGTTACTTGCAACGTCAAGTTTCTTGAGAAGGAATTTTTCGCAAAAAGTTAAGTGGGAGGACAATAGAACTTTGATAAGGTTGTTGAACCTTAGCTATATATGCTAAGTAGCGCAGCACCGGAAAGTGTTCCGGTGGCGGCCAAAATGCTCATGGCTCCCGTGATTACAAAGTTGTGATCTCAGAGATTAGAGTTCCTATTGAACCCTGTGGGTTGGTAAGAATCAAATAGTGTGATTTGATAAGCAAGTCGTTATTTCTTTGACAATGATGAACCGACTGCATGAAATGAAGCAATGATGGGCCCTAACTCCATAAAATGAACAAGAAGTCGTAGAATCCGTGATAGTATCCATACACGAGAAATCAAGTTTCTAAACTTGAAAGACCCTCCGGAAAGGCGTGAAGCCTATCGGGTCGTGTTTGGATCTATAAAGAATAGACCTGGATGTTTAACATCTAGAAATAGTCGACATGTCGGAAAGAAGTTTACGACAATGTTCAAGGAGTTGACTAGGACAAGATTTGATCTTTCATGGCGATATTAGTCTTGACGGATTAATGTAGAAACCACTACATATAATTTTGGTATATGGTAGTTGAAATAAACAAAACAAGGTTCTTCTAATAGAATGGTTACCTAGACGTGTGTACAAGACACGGTCCGAAGGTTTTGTTATTCAAAGGTGCTAAAAGGGCATGCAAACTTCAATAGTTGAAGTAAGCATAGTGGAGTTGGAATCTTCACCATGATGAAACTGTTAAAAGAGTTTAAATTCATCGGAGATGATGAAGATTCTTGCATTTGCAAGAAGTTAAGTGGGAGCGCTGAGATATATTTCTAATACATTATGTAGAGGACATATTGTTGATTCGAAATGATGTATCTTGTATTGACACAAGTTAAGAAATTTCGTTAAAATAACATTTCGATGAAAGACTTGGGCAAAACCGGAATATTTGGCATCAATATCTATATGGATAGATTGAGGCGCTAATATGGTTGTGCCAGACATACATATATGAGATATTGAAAGGGTTCAATATGGAAACAATAAGAAAGGTTCTTGCTGCATGGAAAGGATTGTATCAAGATTCAAGTGTTTCAACACTAGGTGAGTAAAATCACATGAAGATTTTGATCGATTATACCATGATATGTATATATCCAGAATGTCCTATGCTCTAAATGTTATGAGCACATACCAGAATGATTCATAAGATGATCATTGGACAATAGTAAAGATATTCTGATGAGCTTTGGAAGAACTAAGAATATATCATGTATAAGTGACAAATAGTTAAAAGGAGTTCATTGTAAAGTGTTACATTGATACTAGTTTTGTCACAAGATACAACTTAAAATTTATCTCAATTTAGACTATGGGTGGCACAATGTAATGGAAAGGATGTTCCCTGATGGATTTGGATGAGTTCCAAAGTTGAAACATTGAGAAAGATACTACAACAAAAGGGTAAGTATATGACTGCTATAGTAGCAGCAAAGGAGGGCATTTGGTGTTATGTAGTTTGTTATCAAACTAGGTGTGGTTCAAAGTAGGGCTAATACTATGAAGATATATTGTATGACAATAATATCAACATATTTTAACCCGAACGAACTAAAGGTCTCACCAAAGGACCAAATTTATACAATGCCATCTCATTTGAGAATGAGTGATGCGTAGAGACGCAAAGACATGCAAATACACACGGACCTGAAACTGTCAGATCCGGAGATTATCTTAACAACTAGCAATCGCGTATATGCAACACCAGATAGCCATAGGTGTTCAGTACGCAATGTTTTTCAAACTAGATTATTGACTCTAGTGCAAGTGGCCGACTGAAGGGAATATGCCTGAGAGGCAATAATAAAGTGGTTATTATCTTATTACATGTTTATGATAAATGTTTATTTTGCATGCTATAATTTTATTAATTGGAAACGTTAATACATGTGTGTTTAATAAACAAAATACAAAGTTCCTAGTAATGCCTCTCATATAAACTAGCTCGTTGATTAACAACATGATCAAGGTTTCCCGATCATGGACATTGAATGTTGTTAATAACGAGGTCACAACATTGGTGGAATGATGTGATGAACATTCATCCAAAGTATAGCATTACAATCAGAGTCATTATGTTATATTGCTATAACATCATACGAAGTAATCTTAGTCCTTAGACCATGAAATCATGTTAATTGCTAACACCGGAAGAGTATCTTGATAACATCAAACGTCACACCGTAACAGGGTGACTATAAAGGTGGGTTCAGTGCTACGAAGGTGTTCTGTTGAGGCTCATGGATCAAGAGTGGGATTTGTCCATCCCGATGACAGATAGATATACTCTGGGCCCTCTCGGTGATATCACATTGAAATAGCTTGCAAGCAAGTGATGTGATCACTAGAATGTTATATCACGGGAACGAGAAAAGAGTGCATGTCGGTAACGAGATCAAACTAGGCATTTGGATACCGATGCTCAAATCTCGGACATGTATTATATCATGAGACAAAGGGATTTTGTTACTAGCATTAGAGGTTCTCACGATCACAGAAGTCATCGTTGAATGTGTAGGAGTCAGTATGGATTTCTAGGTCCCGCTTTTGATTATTCATCTGAGAGGGGTCTCGATCATGTCTGCATTATTCGTGAACTGTAGGGTGACACACTTAAGGGATACAGACACCATTTGGAGAAAATATGTTTTAGATAGAGATTTAAGAAAGCGCTGGAATTATTTCAATAGACACCGAAACTGTTTCGGGTGAAATTGGTTTCTGCATGTAATATTGAAATGTTGCAGGGGGTTTTATGTGAATGTTTGTTAATTAAAGTAATTAACAAAATTCTGAATAAAATTAATAAAAGAGTTTTATTAAATGAGAGAGCATTAAATTTGGAGAAATTTAATGCATTTAAAGTGGGGACTTTAAAAGAGAATGTGAAGGGGCAAATTTATGTGGAGGAGTTACCACCACATGATAGAGGAGGTGAGGGGTCACCCCTTGGGCGCCAGCCATGGGGAGGGACACCCCCCTCCTCCTATAAAAGGCCCCCCTCACACCCCTTCTTCCACACACCTCCTCGTGAAGGATCTCTCTCCCCCTCTAGTATTATTCCCCCATGGTCTCAGATTAGCGAGATACATGTTCCCGGTGGCTTTATCTGGAAAGGAGTTGCTGCTTCCACTGCTTTGCTAGAGCGAGGAATGGAGGTTGTCGGGGTACCGGACGTGTGTGTGATCACGGATGCACCGCTGCTTTGCGGTGCTAGACTTTGTGGTGCTAGACTTGCTGGAGTTGGATCTGATGGACGTGCTGGAGCCGGACCTGCTGGACTTCATCACAATCTTGAGATCGGCAAGTGTACGACTACATCATCCACGAGTTCCAACTCGTTAACAAAGCTTTGTTGTCTTCGAGGGTAAGTTCTCTATGGATGTATATCCTCCCGTTGCTTGTATCTAGTAGATAGATCTTGGCGTATAGTTCCCATCGTAGGAATTTTTTTGTTTTCCATGCTGCAAACCCAACAGTGGTATCAGATCCTGATATATGCGTAGGTGCTTTGCATGGGTAGTACACATATGTTTATATGTGGGCGATGATGATCATGTTATTGCATCTTCTATGTATTTTGGAAATTGGTGGCATAGTGGGATGAAGCGGCCCGGACCAACCTTACATGTCATCGTACATGAGACCGGTTCCATGACTGACATGCAACTTGTTTTGCATAAGTGGCTGGCGGGTGTATGGCTCTCCTACTATAGTCAATATCTGATTTACAACGAGTTACTAATAACTTGGTTATCCTCGTTGTGGTTCATGTTCGTAGGTAAGACCGGTTCTATCTCCGAAAGCCCTAAGCCATATAAAACTTGCAATTCATAAATTAGAGGCGTCTAGTTTAGATCGTTGCTGGGCTAGTGTCTTGATATCGTATATGTTGTAAGTAGATGTATGATAGATACTCTTACAGCACACCCAACGTGTAAGTTCCATAGACCTTGGCCTTACACACAAAGGAATGATAGAGATCATACAACGATGCAAATGATAGAGATCAAATGTATGGACCATATCATCTCACTTTACACATTAGATGTTAGCATCTTATACTCCTAGTTTGCCGTTTTTTTGTAGCATTGTAAGATGATCCCTCATTGAGATATCAAGAAAAAATGTGTTCTTACTTAAGTATGCACCGTTCTGTGGATCGTGTTTCGAGACATCACGTGATGATCGGGTGTACTCGACTCTACGCTTTCATATAACGGGTGTAAGACAGTTTTACACACGAGAATACTAAGGTTCTTACTTAGTGAGCCTAGCATATACAGACATGGCCTCGGAACACGGACTGAAAGGTTAAGCATGAGTCATATAGTTGATATAATGCCCATATTGATGCTCGCCTTTGAAGCTACACTGACTCACGTGATTGTAACTACCTCGGTGAATTACGCTCTTAGTTAATGCCTGGATGAACGAAAGTGGTTAAAATAGTACGGTGGGGCCCAGGGCCACTCACGGTAGACCTTTCGGCCGTCCTAACCACTTTCAGTCAACGGGACAAGAACGAGCGGCGTAATCGGCAGGCGAAGGGATCAAATACATACACAAATGAGTATGTATGCAAGCCACATACAACAGTACATCAGAGCCATTCCATCTAAAAGAAATAGAAATATTGCAACGCCATACGGCAAGATCCAAATGTCCTAGATAGATATAATAATTTAGGATAGCTCCTCATACATCACACATCAGAGTATCAGGCGGAAGCGGAAAACAAGATCCGAGTACGGATAAGAAGCAAATTGGCATAAGATGCCCCATAAATAAACACATCCCGCCCACAGATCACACGGATCCCCGTTCCCGGAATCTCTACACCGAATGATCGTTGCCCACATCATCTGACTCTTCCACCCAGTATCCATCTTGCGGGTACACCTGTTCATCTGAATCAAACAATTTATCGTGTGAGACCCTAGGGGTACTCAGCAAGTCTTTATGCCACTAAAGGGGACACAACCTGGGGTGACGCAATTGCAGCAAAAGATAATACCTAACAATTCTATAGAGACTCGCTAACCTCCCGCCTAACCAAAGATAGACGGAAGTCCGTGAATTAAGAACAACAGTTATAACAGTATAATTATCAGATCCATCCTCCTCCTCGCTTACCAACGAGGAAGCGGACGAACAACCCCATCACCCGTTGGCAGTTTTATTATCCATTCCATGAGTATTGCGCTATTTACTAGTCAAGTACTTAGTCAAATTAAAAGCGGTACTTTAGTTATACTTGTCTATGATCGAGAAACTGTGCTCCAAGTCGTCCATAACCGCGGACACGGCTTTCAGAAAGATTTACCCTGCAGGGGTGCACGAATAGCAACACACACTCGATCAACCTCGGAAAAACCAAAACAAAACCCAACGAGGCATTCACGACAAAGCAATCACAGGATTCAGAAATATTTCAGGGGGCCACCCCATTAAGCTACCCGCAACGAAGTTGGCCGGCTACGAGACGGACCCAAGGTTTGTGTCAATGGCTGTAAACGACTGGGAACCCGAAAATGTGACTGGGCTTGTCGATACCGCGAAAACATTCCACAATCCAAAACAGTACAGGTGCTCCACGCACAATCTTAAATAAAGCAGTAACATGGCATAAGTACAGAATAGTAATAAAGCCCCAAACTACTTGTGGCCCCAAGAAATAAGATTGAATCAAGCTCTGGCTCAGGGGGGTCCATAGGCCTCCCGGATGTGGATAGTGCGAATAGTCAAGGAACAGGAATCAAGTACTCGGGGTCCTACGGGACACAAGTGAGCAGGAAAAACCAAATAGCAGATATTGCTCACCGGTGCCTCTTTCTTTAGTTATCCCATTACTACTCAGGTTATGTTATTTAGGTACCTCGTTATCCATCCGACACTCACATACCCTACTCATGCTTTTCTACGACTCGCATGGCTCAAACAACTCCTGTAGTAATGGCTCATGGGACCGGAACAGGCTTAATGTGGTTTAAAAGTAAAGGCTATGCAGTACTTGGGACTCAATTTTATGCAACCGCGACTCAATGATGCAAGAATAGATAGAGGCAATAGGTACTGTATGTATGCAAGCATGTGGTAGTGCTTGCCTGGCAGCTCAGTTGAAGCGAGAGATGGATCTGGGTAATACTCCTGTGATTCCTGATAATTCTCCTGCTGGGCGTCTATTCGAAGAAGAACCAAACAAACAAGGGCCAACATAAATAAAGTACGCAAGCATATGAATTGAAATGCAACAAGCAACCAAGCATGCCATGATGAATGATGCACAATTTACATGGCATTGAAGTAGCATGGCAAAGGTGAGGTGTGGATACAAGAAGTAAAGCATTTTATCATTTATTTGCCCAAGTTTTATTGTCATAACGGTTCAGATTTTAGATGACAACATGATGCATGCTTCAATTCAGAACAAGGATTGCATAAATAGAACGGGCTCGTCGCGCTGATCGAGTTAGACATATTATTTGTCAAATTTGGAGTTATAAAACAAAAGTTATTAATTAAATAAGGAAAAGGACATTTTCTTGTAATTTTGATCAACTCGAAATTTAAAGTGTGCAAAATATATTTTGGAGGGCATAATTGAATTCCTCACATTTTTCTGATTCCAAAACATATATTACATGTATTATTTGGGTTTGTATTTTTGAAAATTATTTGAATCTGAAAAGAATTTGAATTTAAATAAATTTGAAAAGATAAGAATAAAAACAAACTCAGCGAAAAACTTTTTACACCCAGGCAATTCCAGCCACAGGCACTGACAGGTGGGGTCACCGCGGACTGGGGCCACGCGCGCGAGAAACGCGTTTTGCACGCGGACTGGGCTAGCCCACAGCGACTGACAGGCGGGGCCAGCGGCGGAAGGCCCACGTGCCAGCGATGCGGGAGACAGGGGCTGACAGGTGGGGCTGCGGCTGGAGCGCGGGTTGCGAACAGGAAAAGCCGGGGGGTTTTCTGCAAAACGCGCGGGCGTGGCTGACTAGTGGGGCCGAAAGGAGCGCGGGTTGCAGTAATTAAAAAGGGAAGGGGCTTTTTGCAAAACGACCACGCGCCCGTACTGTTTATCGTTCTCCTCCGTCTGGCGGCAGGCGCGTGCGCGGGCGGAGCGGGGATTCGATCCCGGGCCGCGGGAGTGCGCGCGGAGGGGGCTGACCGGTGCGGCTGGCTCGGGCAGATGTCAGGAGGGTGGCGGGGGACTAGATAGGCTTGCTGCGGCGCGGGGAAAACTTGCAGACGTTGGCGAGCTCTAGCGCACTGAGAGTGCTCGACAAAAACAACGGCGGCGCTAGGGCGGTACGGCAAAGCGGACCATGTCAGGGAGGAGGGGATGCTCACCGCGGGCTCGCTGGTGGGCTTGGATCGGCGCGAGGAGCGGCGGATCGGCGAGGTCGCTGGCGTCCCGTCGGCTAGGGTTTCGCGTCGGGCGTCGACGTTTCCGGCGATGCTGGCGCTTCTCCTCCGCGACGGCGTGTACTGGGCGACGCAGGGGGATGTCCTCGATCTGCCAGGCCACTTCCACGACAAGCTTGACGGCCGGAACGAGGAGATGGCGGCGGTAGACGGCGGTGACTGGCGGCAGGTGGGGACGACGGTGGAGAAGAAGGGGAAGGAGGGGGCGCTCTGGGGCGGATCTGGGCGAGGCCAGAGAGGCGTGAGGAGGAGGGGAAAGTGGGAGGGAGAGAGAGGAGAGGCCGGTGGGCACGGCAGGATAAAGGTGGCTCGGGTGCCACCTTTTCCTCCTTCTCCTCGAGCACGTGCTCGCCGGGCTGGGGCAGGTAGGGCATGGGGAGGCTGCCAGTAGGCCAGGGACGGCGGGGGTAGTGCAGCTAGGCCCGCACGGCAGAGAGAAAAAGAGGGAAGGGGCTCGGGTGAGCTCGGCTAGGGTTAGGGTTTTGGGTTAGCTAGGTTAGAGAGAGGAGGGGCTAGCTAGGGTGGGGCCAGGGAGAGGGTGGCCGGTGTGGTGCCCATGGTGGAGAGAGAGAGAGAGGTGTGAGAGAGAGATAAGGGAAGTAGGTTAGGGTTTAGGAGAAATAAGGTTAGGATAATTTAGAGAGAGAGAGAAGATAGCTAGGTTAGGTTTTAATTAGATATTTAGGTTTTTATCTTGTTTATGAAGCTAAACCAAGAAGACACCTTGGTTGGATTTTTGCATGGGCTAAAGTAGAGAAGAAACTATAAAGAAAGAAGAAGAATAGAATTAGGTGGAAAAGCTCTCATGTGATCATACATGTAGATAAATAGAAATGATTGTGAATGGTGTGAATAAAACCAACTCAAGTGGAGCATGGTGGAGGCTAGAATGATCATGAGGTGGGGTGGAAAGAATTTCAAGAAAAAGGAAAAGAAAAACATTATGGCTAGGCCTCATATGATTCATGCATGGAGAATAGAAATAAGAGGAAAAAGAAATGGGTGAGACTAAGATGGTGGTGGAGTGGTAGATGATTTCCCAAGTTAGAATCCCTCAAATCCAAAGAAAAACCAATGGAGAGAAAGGTGGTGGAGAAGCTTGCATGGCCCATGCAAAAATAATAATGCCATTATTTATTTTGTGACAACAATAATAATATGATGGCATTATTCTTATGCATTTCCAAAAATGGAGATAAAACCAAGAACAAGAATTTAGAAGATTGATCCACCCCAAACTACATGAGCTAGAATTAAAATATCAAAGAGAAAGAAAGACAAGCTCATTGTTAAAGGGATGGTGGAATTATAAAGTGGTGGAAGAGAAGGGTGGTGGAATGGAAATAAAAGATATGCCCCCAACTCAACTTGGGCATTTAGACAATATATCAAAAGCCAATTATAATATCAAGAAGCAAATACAATTAATAATGCATGTGAGAGAAGAACCAAAAGAAAAAGGGTTTTATATGATGCTCAAATGCAAGGTGGCATGATGACATGAGCATGCTATAATTATGATGCAACAATAATATATATAAAGTAGCCAATATCTTACTAGGACAAGTAGCATTACAATTGTTAGACAATTGGGGTGCTACAACTCTCCCCCACTAAACAGGAATCTCGCCCCGAGATTCTAGGAAGAAGAAGACTCAAAGAGGGTAGGATACTTGGCACGGAGCTCATCTTCACGTTCCCAGGTTGCTTCATCAACGGAATGGTGCGACCACTGCACCTTGCAGAACTTGATGGACTTGTTGCGAGTCCTTCTTTCTGCGACTTCAAGAATTTTTGTGGGGTGCTCTTGATAAGAAAGGTCTTCTTGGAGATTGATGAGTTCATGGTCCACGGTCCTGCCGGGATCCTTGAAGCACTTCTTGAGTTGAGAGATGTGAAAAACATCATGGACTTTGAGTTGTTCAGGGAGCTCAAGAGCATAAGCAACTTCTCCTCTTCTTCCACGAATTTTGAAAGGACCGATGTATCTAGGAGCCAGCTTTCCTTTGATACCAAACGGTGTGTGCCTCTCATGGGAGTGACACGAAGGTAAACGAGATCACCAGGGACATACTCCGTGTCCGTGTGCTTTCTGTCATAATTGCTCTTCTGGCGACTTTGAGCAATCTTCAGATTTTCAAGAATGATGTGAACTTTCTCCTCCGCTTGAGTTACAATGTCGGGGCCAAACAATAATCTTTCACCTGCGCCCGACCAACCAATCGGAGTTCTGCACTTGCGACCATAGAGAGCCTCAAATGGTGCCATCTTTAGACTTTTCTGGAAACTGTTGTTGTAAGAGAATTCAGCATAAGGAAGACATTCTTCCCACTTCATGCCGAAAGAGATAACGCAAGCACGGAGCATATCTTCTAGAATCTGATTGATCCTTTCAACTTGTCCTTGCGACTGAGGGTGGTAAGCTGTGCTGAAGTTTAACTTTGTTCCCAAAGCATTTTGGAAACTTCCCCAGAATTTGGAAGTGAAGATGCTTCCACGGTCTGAACTGATCTCAAGAGGAACTCCATACAGAGAGACAATTCTGTTGATATAGAGCTCAGCCAACTGAATTGCAGAAATTGTTTCCTTGACTGGAAAGAAGTGAGCTACTTTGGAAAGCCTGTCAATGACAACAAAGATTGCATTGTTGCCTTTTTGCGACCTTGGAAAACCAGTGATGAAGTCCATCTCTACTTTCTCCCATTTCCATTCCGGAGGCTTCAATGGCTGTAGAAGACCGGAAGGTTTCTGATGGACAGCTTTAACTCTACGACAGACATCACACTCCGAGACATACTTGGCACAATATCGTTTCAAACCAGGCCACCAATATTGTGTTTTCAAGTCCATGTACATCTTAGTGCTGCCAGGGTGGATGGAAAGAACAGAATCATGCGCCTCCTTGAGAACTTGCTCCCTTAAACCCGGGTAGTTCGGAACAAACATCCGGTGTTCAAAGAAAAGAGTGCCTTGGTCATCAACGTGGAAAGACTCATACTTCGGAAGTTGAATGTTGGAGATGATCTTTTTAGTGTAAGGATCCCCAAGCTGAATGGAACGGACCTTTTCTTCCAAGAGAGGTGTTGCTAGAAGGTTCAGAAGATAACCTTGATCCACAATTTCAAGGTTGAGCTTGCGGAATTCCTCGCACAAGAGAGGTTGTTGTTCTTCCACCATGAGGTTGTTGACATAAGCTTTTCGGCTGAGAGCATCTGCCATGACATTAGCTTTGCCCGGGGTGTAGTTGATGGTCAAATCGAAGTCATTGATTGTTTCGATCCACCTCCTCTGACGAAGGTTGAGATCAGGCTGCGTGAAGATATACTTCAGACTCTTGTGATCAGAAAAGATCTCACAACGGTTGCCCAGCAAGTAATGCCTCCATACTTTCAAAGCAAAGACAACTGCTGCGAGTTCGAGGTCATGTGTAGGATAGTTGATCTCATGCGTCTTCAACTGACGAGATGCGTAAGCAACAACTTGCTTTTCTTGCATAAGGACCGCACCCAATCCTTGCAATGAAGCATCACAGAAAATCTGGAAAGGCTTTGATGTATCTGGAGGAACTAAGACTGGTGTGGAAGTGAGCTTCTCTTTGAGTGTTTCAAAGCTTGCTTGACATGCAGGAGTCCAAAGATATTTCTTGCCTTTCTTGAGGAGATCGGTAAGAGGCTTCGCAATTTTTGAGAAGTTTTGAACGAATCTACGACAGTAACTGGCCAAACCAAGGAAACTTCTGACTTCTTTGACATTTATGGGTGGAAGCCAATCCATAATTGTCTTAATAGTTTCTGGGTTGACGGCAATGCCCTTGGCAGAGATAACGTGACCAAGGTAGGTGACTTGAGGTAGCCAAAACTCACACTTGGAGAACTTTGCATACAGGCGGTTCTCACGAAGCTTGCTTAGGACACAACGAAGGTGTTCTTCATGTTCTTCTTTTGACTTAGAATAGACTAGAATGTCATCCAGATAGACCACAACGAACTTATCAAGATACTCCATGAAAACCGAGTTCATAAGCCTCGAGAAGGTGGCAGGTGCATTGGTGAGACCGAAAGACATGACCGTGTACTCATACAGGCCATAGCGAGTGGTGAAAGCTGTTTTGGGAACATCTTCCTTGCGGATCTTGATTTGATGGTAACCACTTCTCAAATCAAGCTTAGAGAATACCACAGCTCCAGCTAGCTGATCAAAGAGATCATTAATCCGCGGAAGGGGATATTTATTCTTGATTGTTTTAGCATTGAGTGCCCGATAGTCAACACAAAGTCTATCAGTCTTGTCTCGCTTCTTCACAAAGATGGTTGGACTACCCCAAGAAGAAGTACTGTGCTGAATGAAACCCAACTTCTCTTGTTCATCCAACTGACTCTTAAGTTCAGCCAACTCAGCAGGACCCATTTTATAAGGCCGCTTGGAGATAGGAGCGGTACCAGGTTCAAGTTCAATCACAAACTCAACCTCACGATCCGGAGGCATACCTGGCAACTCTTCCGGAAAGACATCTGGAAACTCACAAACTACCGGAACACTCTGAATACCTTCCATAGCATCATCATTCAGAGCTGCCAAAGAATAAAGCTGAATTGCAGGAGTCAGACTTGGAGAATAGACTATATGGCCTTCAGGAATTTCCAGAGAAACCGAACGTTCGGCACAATCAATCATAGCTGCATTTGCTGTCAACCAATCCATGCCCAAGATAACATCAATATCAGAATTGCCCAGAACAATTAAGGAAGCCGGAAAAGAAGAACCACCAATCTCAATTTGATTGCCATGGCTGATCTTAGTGGATAACAATCTTGCCCCGGGAGAAAGAACCATTAACTTTTTATCCAGCTGGTCGATAACAAGCTCATGCTCATTTGCAAATTTGTGAGAAACGAAAGAATGTGAAGCACCAGAATCAAACAAAACTCGTGCAGGAACTGAGTTAACAGGAAGCATACCCATCACAACTCCAGGAGCATGCTCAGCTTGAGCGGCGTTGACACAGTTGGCACGAGCAACCGTAGATCCCGGCTTAGTGTTGATGTTGAGAGCCCGAGGTGGAGGTGCACGAATCATAGGAGCACTTGCCGCAGGTCTTGGAGGTGGTGGTGGAAGAGCTTTGTTATTCATTGGACAATTCCATTGCTGATGGCCAGTGTTTCCACAAGTATAACAAGCACCAGGTGGACGTGGAGCAATGTAGCCAGGGACTCCGCCAGGCGCTCCAGGGTAGTTGTGGTTGTAGCCCCTGGGAGCCGCAGTGAAGGAGTTTGGTGGCCTTGGTGCGTAGCTTGAAGGTCTTGGTGGAGCAGGGAGCGACGGTGGGGTGTTAGGAACCCAGACACGACGCTTAGAAGGAGCTGTCATAGCAGAAGAGCTTGCTATATCACGGCTGTGTTTCTTTGACTCCTCAAACACTTGCCTACTTGCTTCTTCCTGCAGAGCTGTGTGCTGAAGTTCCAGGAAAGATGCTGGCCTTGCATGAGTGATTGCATATTTGATGGAAGCATTGAGGCCTTGCCGAAACCTCTTTTGCTTCTTCTTGTCATCAGAGATCTCATCGCCACCATAACGAGACAGGTTCATGAAGTTTCTGATGTAGGTGTTGACATTATCAGTGCCCTGCTTGAGGTTGAGAAACACTTCCTTCATCCTTTCCATGACAATTTCTGACAGATATTGCTCTTTGAAAGCAGCAGTGAACCGCTCCCAAGTAGGCTGAAAACCAGAAAGATCTGCCTTGAGGTAATTTTCCCACCAGAGAGCTGCATCTCCCTTCAGAAGGTGAGTAGCACACTTGACCCATTCTTGCTCGGGAACATCCGCAGTGATGAGCAACCTTGACACTTCACGAAGCCAATCATCCGCATCAAGTGGCTGATCAGACACCTCAAATTGGCGTGGGTTGAACTTGAGAAAACTCTTGATGTCTCCTCGCTTGGGAGGTGGAGGTAGCGGAGCAAACTCATTCCTCCTCACACTTTCCTCGAAGCGTTGTTGGTTCTGCTGCATAGTGCCCAAAGCATTTGCAATACTTGCCAAAGCGGCCCCAAGTTCAGGTGGTATATCCTCCTCAGAACGGCGTGGTGGTGCCATCCTGTGATTGATATAAAACACAAGTCAGTACTATAATGGAGAATGATAATAATCCAAAATAGTACCAAAATGGAATTAATCAAGATTAAGGAATGCAATTCACTGAGGTGATATTAAAATATCAACAAAGTTCAAAGCACTAGAAGATATTAAGCATAACACACACGACTGAACAAGGAGTGTGGTATACAAACTAACAAAGAAAAATTTTCCGCAAATTTTGGCATTAAAATACCACTAAATGCGCAAAACCACTTAACGAATCAAGATTAGCAACTCTACTAGTTCAATATACAAAAGCAAATGACAAAAGTAGTGGTATGGTCGCGACTCCATCCCGCACTCAAATCATTACTTCGCACATGAATCAGTAAAACACATATCCCAACAACTTCTTCTTAAGGTGAACCTAAAGATTGGTAACTACGGAAAAGAACACCCCAACAAGATAACGTCGGATAACAAAGAGTAAGATAGATCGCATCGGTGTACAACGAATCAGAATAGATCGCGTCGGTTTACAAAGGACTGTCGGTAGGGAATGTACCAACAGTTGATAACCAAAAGGCAGATAGTGATAACATTTGGATGCAACAGATAGACAAGGAATTCACACACACACACACACAAACAAACATAACCTATGGTACTACGGAACCCAGAACACGTGAATCCTAGTTTGAAGTTTAGAAGAGGATTGAAAACGTTACCTTCCTTACCAGAAAAGGGTGGGTGGGTGGGTAAGAAGAAAAATGGAAGCAATCTTACTCTCACGTTTGTTTTTCCCTAGTATACATAACTACCAAAATATTTGCTAGACTGACAACGACCATTTTGGCTGAGACCCTGAAGGGCGGGATGGCTCTGATACCAATTGTAACTACCTCGGTGAATTACGCTCTTAGTTAATGCCTGGATGAACGAAAGTGGTTAAAATAGTACGGTGGGGCCCAGGGCCACTCACGGTAGACCTTTCGGCCGTCCTAACCACTTTCAGTCAACGGGACAAGAACGAGCGGCGTAATCGGCAGGCGAAGGGATCAAATACATACACAAATGAGTATGTATGCAAGCCACATACAACAGTACATCAGAGCCATTCCATCTAAAAGAAATAGAAATATTGCAACGCCATACGGCAAGATCCAAATGTCCTAGATAGATATAATAATTTAGGATAGCTCCTCATACATCACACATCAGAGTATCAGGCGGAAGCGGAAAACAAGATCCGAGTACGGATAAGAAGCAAATTGGCATAAGATGCCCCATAAATAAACACATCCCGCCCACAGATCACACGGATCCCCGTTCCCGGAATCTCTACACCGAATGATCGTTGCCCACATCATCTGACTCTTCCACCCAGTATCCATCTTGCGGGTACACCTGTTCATCTGAATCAAACAATTTATCGTGTGAGACCCTAGGGGTACTCAGCAAGTCTTTATGCCACTAAAGGGGACACAACCTGGGGTGACGCAATTGCAGCAAAAGATAATACCTAACAATTCTATAGAGACTCGCTAACCTCCCGCCTAACCAAAGATAGACGGAAGTCCGTGAATTAAGAACAACAGTTATAACAGTATAATTATCAGATCCATCCTCCTCCTCGCTTACCAACGAGGAAGCGGACGAACAACCCCATCACCCGTTGGCAGTTTTATTATCCATTCCATGAGTATTGCGCTATTTACTAGTCAAGTACTTAGTCAAATTAAAAGCGGTACTTTAGTTATACTTGTCTATGATCGAGAAACTGTGCTCCAAGTCGTCCATAACCGCGGACACGGCTTTCAGAAAGATTTACCCTGCAGGGGTGCACGAATAGCAACACACACTCGATCAACCTCGGAAAAACCAAAACAAAACCCAACGAGGCATTCACGACAAAGCAATCACAGGATTCAGAAATATTTCAGGGGGCCACCCCATTAAGCTACCCGCAACGAAGTTGGCCGGCTCCGAGACGGACCCAAGGTTTGTGTCAATGGCTGTAAACGACTGGGAACCCGAAAATGTGACTGGGCTTGTCGATACCGCGAAAACATTCCACAATCCAAAACAGTACAGGTGCTCCACGCACAATCTTAAATAAAGCAGTAACATGGCATAAGTACAGAATAGTAATAAAGCCCCAAACTACTTGTGGCCCCAAGAAATAAGATTGAATCAAGCTCTGGCTCAGGGGGGTCCATAGGCCTCCCGGATGTGGATAGTGCGAATAGTCAAGGAACAGGAATCAAGTACTCGGGGTCCTACGGGACACAAGTGAGCAGGAAAAACCAAATAGCAGATATTGCTCACCGGTGCCTCTTTCTTTAGTTATCCCATTACTACTCAGGTTATGTTATTTAGGTACCTCGTTATCCATCCGACACTCACATACCCTACTCATGCTTTTCTACGACTCGCATGGCTCAAACAACTCCTGTAGTAATGGCTCATGGGACCGGAACAGGCTTAATGTGGTTTAAAAGTAAAGGCTATGCAGTACTTGGGACTCAATTTTATGCAACCGCGACTCAATGATGCAAGAATAAGATAGAGGCAATAGGTACTGTATGTATGCAAGCATGTGGTAGTGCTTGCCTGGCAGCTCAGTTGAAGCGAGAGATGGATCTGGGTAATACTCCTGTGATTCCTGATAATTCTCCTGCTGGGCGTCTATTCGAAGAAGAACCAAACAAACAAGGGCCAACATAAATAAAGTACGCAAGCATATGAATTGAAATGCAACAAGCAACCAAGCATGCCATGATGAATGATGCACAATTTACATGGCATTGAAGTAGCATGGCAAAGGTGAGGTGTGGATACAAGAAGTAAAGCATTTTATCATTTATTTGCCCAAGTTTTATTGTCATAAACGGTTCAGATTTTAGATGACAACATGATGCATGCTTCAATTCAGAACAAGGATTGCATAAATAGAACGGGCTCGTCGCGCTGATCGAGTTAGACATATTATTTGTCAAATTTGGAGTTATAAAACAAAAGTTATTAATTAAATAAGGAAAAGGACATTTTCTTGTAATTTTGATCAACTCGAAATTTAAAGTGTGCAAAATATATTTTGGAGGGCATAATTGAATTCCTCACATTTTTCTGATTCCAAAACATATATTACATGTATTATTTGGGTTTGTATTTTTGAAAATTATTTGAATCTGAAAAGAATTTGAATTTAAATAAATTTGAAAAGATAAGAATAAAAACAAACTCAGCGAAAAACTTTTTACACCCAGGCAATTCCAGCCACAGGCACTGACAGGTGGGGTCACCGCGGACTGGGGCCACGCGCGCGAGAAACGCGTTTTGCACGCGGACTGGGCTAGCCCACAGCGACTGACAGGCGGGGCCAGCGGCGGAAGGCCCACGTGCCAGCGATGCGGGAGACAGGGGCTGACAGGTGGGGCTGCGGCTGGAGCGCGGGTTGCGAACAGGAAAAGCCGGGGGGTTTTCTGCAAACGCGCGGGCGTGGCTGACTGGTGGGGCCGAAAGGAGCGCGGGTTGCAGTAATTAAAAAGGGAAGGGGCTTTTTGCAAAACGACCACGCGCCCGTACTGTTTATCGTTCTCCTCCGTCTGGCGGCAGGCGCGTGCGCGGGCGGAGCGGGGATTCGATCCCGGGCCGCGGGAGTGCGCGCGGAGGGGGCTGACCGGTGCGGCTGGCTCGGGCAGATGTCAGGAGGGTGGCGGGGGACTAGATAGGCTTGCTGCGGCGCGGGGAAAACTTGCAGACGTTGGCGAGCTCTAGCGCACTGAGAGTGCTCGACAAAAACAACGGCGGCGCTAGGGCGGTACGGCAAAGCGGACCATGTCAGGGAGGAGGGGATGCTCACCGCGGGCTCGCTGGTGGGCTTGGATCGGCGCGAGGAGCGGCGGATCGGCGAGGTCGCTGGCGTCCCGTCGGCTAGGGTTTCGCGTCGGGCGTCGACGTTTCCGGCGATGCTGGCGCTTCTCCTCCGCGACGGCGTGTACTGGGCGACGCAGGGGGATGTCCTCGATCTGCCAGGCCACTTCCACGACAAGCTTGACGGCCGGAACGAGGAGATGGCGGCGGTAGACGGCGGTGACTGGCGGCAGGTGGGGACGACGGTGGAGAAGAAGGGGAAGGAGGGGGCGCTCTGGGGCGGATCTGGGCGAGGCCAGAGAGGCGTGAGGAGGAGGGGAAAGTGGGAGGGAGAGAGAGGAGAGGCCGGTGGGCACGGCAGGATAAAGGTGGCTCGGGTGCCACCTTTTCCTCCTTCTCCTCGAGCACGTGCTCGCCGGGCTGGGGCAGGTAGGGCATGGGGAGGCTGCCAGTAGGCCAGGGACAGCGGGGTAGTGCAGCTAGGCCCGCACGGCAGAGAGAAAAAGAGGGAAGGGGCTCGGGTGAGCTCGGCTAGGGTTAGGGTTTTGGGTTAGCTAGGTTAGAGAGAGGAGGGGCTAGCTAGGGTGGGGCCAGGGAGAGGGTGGCCGGTGTGGTGCCCATGGTGGAGAGAGAGAGAGAGGTGTGAGAGAGAGATAAGGGAAGTAGGTTAGGGTTTAGGAGAAATAAGGTTAGGATAATTTAGAGAGAGAGAGAAGATAGCTAGGTTAGGTTTTAATTAGATATTTAGGTTTTTATCTTGTTTATGAAGCTAAACCAAGAAGACACCTTGGTTGGATTTTTGCATGGGCTAAAGTAGAGAAGAAACTATAAAGAAAGAAGAAGAATAGAATTAGGTGGAAAAGCTCTCATGTGATCATACATGTAGATAAATAGAAATGATTGTGAATGGTGTGAATAAAACCAACTCAAGTGGAGCATGGTGGAGGCTAGAATGATCATGAGGTGGGGTGGAAAGAATTTCAAGAAAAAGGAAAAGAAAAACATTATGGCTAGGCCTCATATGATTCATGCATGGAGAATAGAAATAAGAGGAAAAAGAAATGGGTGAGACTAAGATGGTGGTGGAGTGGTAGATGATTTCCCAAGTTAGAATCCCTCAAATCCAAAGAAAAACCAATGGAGAGAAAGGTGGTGGAGAAGCTTGCATGGCCCATGCAAAAATAATAATGCCATTATTTATTTTGTGACAACAATAATAATATGATGGCATTATTCTTATGCATTTCCAAAAATGGAGATAAAACCAAGAACAAGAATTTAGAAGATTGATCCACCCCAAACTACATGAGCTAGAATTAAAATATCAAAGAGAAAGAAAGACAAGCTCATTGTTAAAGGGATGGTGGAATTATAAAGTGGTGGAAGAGAAGGGTGGTGGAATGGAAATAAAAGATATGCCCCCAACTCAACTTGGGCATTTAGACAATATATCAAAAGCCAATTATAATATCAAGAAGCAAATACAATTAATAATGCATGTGAGAGAAGAACCAAAAGAAAAAGGGTTTTATATGATGCTCAAATGCAAGGTGGCATGATGACATGAGCATGCTATAATTATGATGCAACAATAATATATATAAAGTAGCCAATATCTTACTAGGACAAGTAGCATTACAATTGTTAGACAATTGGGGTGCTACAGTGATGATCGGACTTGGTGTAGTGGATTTGGTTCATGTAATCACCAAAAAGGCACGAGGGATAACGTTTTGAGTGGGAGTTCATTTCTAATTTGGATTAGTCGAACTCAATTTGTCATAAACTAAATCAAAGTGAATTTGCATCATTTGTTGTAGTCATTGGCGTCTGTTCACTACCTTATGCTTAGTTTTAATTGAGATAATAGAACTATAGAATTCTGGATATTTACTTTACGAACTGGTATCGTATTATTTTGAATGTCAATTTAAAGTTTAGAAGTCCTATTGCAAACTTTCAGCAAGCTCTTTTTACTCCATGAAGTTTAATAAGTAGTATTAAATCAAGAGTAAGAATTCCAATGGTAGTATCTAATGTATCATGTTTGCCTCCATGATTTTTTATATTCAAAAGTTGTTTTAATATCAAGATTATCTAGGAGCTGAAAAATTGTTTCAGAAACCGTCATGTGTGGAAGATATTGTGATATCTGAAACAATGTTTTTGGTTGCATTATGATAGAGTATAATTTAGAAAAATACATGTTCTCATATTGTATGAGAATTTGTGAAGGATGGAGATGCTAAGCATCCGGATCTCCCAAAAAGGTTTTGGGAACTAACATTACACTCGCGATTCTTCCTTGCAGGCTATAGTAGCTTGATCATGAAAGTTGTCATGATAAGGATGAATAGAATATGTAAGTAAAATGTTTACTACACTAATAGATTACTAAAGAATGGATTTTTGAAAGAACACCAAACATTTGATGATGGTGATCCACTTCAAAGTGCAAGTTCAAAGGTATTAGTATTTGTCTATATACACTGTGTACTATGTGTCATGTGAATGACACCACTATTGATGTTGATATTCTTTTAAAGGAAAAGGAATTGTTGAAAGAGAATCTATAAAATATTGGGCATAAAAGAAAAGGTTGGAGATATCCAACTTAGGTATATAGAAGATATACATGTTATGGCTGTATTCCTTGCTTGTTAAACAATGCGGTTCTGAGGTATTGGATACCGAATTGGTTGGTATGAAGTGTCATACAGGACAAAGCAATTAATGAACTGCAATGGCCTAAGTAACTGTCAAGAGAATAAGTGATGATGTTAATCGAAAATAAATAAAGTGTTATTGTGTTTTTCTTGTTGTCAAACCTAGCCTTCAAGATTTGTTTTAATAATTGTTATTTTGTTCCGGTATTATGAGAACAATGGTTGTTCAAATAATTACCGTATTCCATAAAGGATGGATGAACTTTTACAAGTCTAGTGGGCTAAATCACATCCATAAACACTATTGCTAAAATGTCGCAAGACAAATGATTGAAGATCACTTGTGAAGTGACATCGCTGTTTTAAATTATACTGGAAAGAAAACATGAAGAAACTCCATGTTGATGGAACTTTTGGAGTCTTTGATTTTGATCAATTGACGCTTGTGAAACTTTCCTCGAGATAATTGACACTCCATCCATAGGCCAAAGAGGAACGGATGACTAACTTATTGGATATTATGCGTGTTGATGTATATAGTCCATTATGTGTAGCCATATGCAATGGATCTTTTTGCTTCATATGCTTTCTCCAGAAATTTGAGTGAATATATCTATATATTTACTTAATAAGGAAGAAGTATGAAACATTTGAAAATTGTTCAAAGACTTTCAAGATGAAGTAAAAAATCATTGTAACAAGAAAATAAAAGAGTTTATGATTTCATCATAAAGGAAGATATTTGAGTTACATGTTTAGCAAAAACACCTAAGATTTGAGAAATTGTTCCATGATTTGTGTTTCCCGATAAACCATAAGAGTATGGCATATTCGAGAGATGAAATAAAACCATGTTTGACATGGTAAGATCAAAGGTGTTATTTATAAAACTGCCATTATGTTTTAAGGATTGAAGCTTTCGAGACTACCGCTTTTACACTGAAAAGAGCACCATCGTGATCTGTTGAAATGAAACCATATAAGTTATGGTTTCGGACAAAACCTGAATTGTCTTTTCTTAAATTTTGGTATGCTATGCATAAGTAAAATGTTTACAACCAAAGTCGAATAAGCACGTCTTTGTAGGTTATCCCAAAGAATTTGTTGGGATTTCTCCATAACACCGAGGACAAAAGAGTTTGTTACTTGCAACGTCAAGTTTCTTGAGAAGGAATTTTTCGCAAAAAGTTAAGTGGGAGGACAATAGAACTTTGATAAGGTTGTTGAACCTTAGCTATATATGCTAAGTAGCGCAGCACCGGAAAGTGTTCCGGTGGCGGCCAAAATGCTCATGGCTCCCGTGATTACAAAGTTTGTGATCTCAGAGATTAGAGTTCCTATTGAACCCTGTGGGTTGGTAAGAATCAAATAGTGTGATTTGATAAGCAAGTCGTTATTTCTTTGACAATGATGAACCGACTGCATGAAATGAAGCAATGATGGGCCCTAACTCCATAAAATGACAAGAAGTCGTAGAATCCGTGATAGTATCCATACACGAGAAATCAAGTTTCTAAACTTGAAAGACCCTCCGGAAAGGCGTGAAGCCTATCGGTCGTGTTTGGATCTATAAAGAAATAGACATGGATGTTTAACATCTAGAAATAGTCGACATGTCGGAAAGAAGTTTACGACAATGTTCAAGGAGTTGACTATGACAAGATTTGATCTTTCATGGCGATATTTAGTCTTGACGGATTAATGTAGAAACCACTACATATAATTTGGTATATGGTAGTTGAATAAACAAAACAAGGTTCTTCTAATAGAATGGTTACCTAGGACGTGTACAAGACACGGTCCGAAGGGTTTTGTTAATTCAAAGGGTGCTAAAAGGGCATGCAAACTTCAATAGTTGAAGTAAGCATAGTGGAGTTGGAATCTTCACCATGATGAAACTGTTAAAAGAGTTTAAATTCATCGGAGATGATGAAGATTCTTGCATTTGCAAGAAGTTAAGTGGGAGCGCTGAGATATATTTCTAATACATTATGTAGAGGACATATTGTTGATTCGAAATGATGTATCTTGTATTGACACAAGTTAAGAAATTTCGTTAAAATAACATTTCGATGAAAGACTTGGGCAAAACCGGAATATTTGGCATCAATATCTATATGGATAGATTGAGGCGCTAATATGGTTGTGCCAGACATACATATATGAGATATTGAAAGGGTTCAATATGGAAACAATAAGAAAGGTTCTTGCTGCATGGAAAGGATTGTATCAAGATTCAAGTGTTTCAACACTAGGTGAGTAAAATCACATGAAGATTTTGATCGATTATACCATGATATGTATATATCCAGAATGTCCTATGCTCTAAATGTTATGAGCACATACCAGAATGATTCATAAGATGATCATTGGACAATAGTAAAGATATTCTGATGAGCTTTGGAAGAACTAAGAATATATCATGTATAAGTGACAAATAGTTAAAAGGAGTTCATTGTAAAGTGTTACATTGATACTAGTTTTGTCACAAGATACAACTTAAAATTTATCTCAATTTAGACTATGGGTGGCACAATGTAATGGAAAGGATGTTCCCTGATGGATTTGGATGAGTTCCAAAGTTGAAACATTGAGAAAGATACTACAACAAAAGGGTAAGTATATGACTGCTATAGTAGCAGCAAAGGAGGGCATTTGTGTTATGTAGTTTGTTATCAAACTAGGTGTGGTTCAAAGTAGGCTAATACTATGAAGATATATTGTATGACAATAATATCAACATATTTTAACCCGAACGAACTAAAGGTCTCACCAAAGGACCAAATTTATACAATGCCATCTCATTTGAGAATGAGTGATGCGTAGAGACGCAAAGACATGCAAATACACACGGACCTGAAACTGTCATATCCGGAGATTATCTTAACAACTAGCAATCGCGTATATGCAACACCAGATAGCCATAGGTGTTCAGTACGCAATGTTTTTCAAACTAGATTATTGACTCTAGTGCAAGTGGCCGACTGAAGGGAATATGCCTGAGAGGCAATAATAAAGTGGTTATTATCTTATTACATGTTTATGATAAATGTTTATTTTGCATGCTATAATTTTATTAATTGGAAACGTTAATACATGTGTGTTTAATAAACAAAATACAAAGTTCCTAGTAATGCCTCTCATATAAACTAGCTCGTTGATTAACAACATGATCAAGGTTTCCCGATCATGGACATTGAATGTTGTTAATAACGAGGTCACAACATTGGTGGAATGATGTGATGAACATTCATCCAAAGTATAGCATTACAATCAGAGTCATTATGTTTATATTGCTATAACATCATACGAAGTAATCTTAGTCCTTAGACCATGAAATCATGTTAATTGCTAACACCGGAAGAGTATCTTGATAACATCAAACGTCACACCGTAACAGGGTGACTATAAAGGTGGGTTCAGTGCTACGAAGGTGTTCTGTTGAGGCTCATGGATCAAGAGTGGGATTTGTCCATCCCGATGACAGATAGATATACTCTGGGCCCTCTCGGTGATATCACATTGAAATAGCTTGCAAGCAAGTGATGTGATCACTAGAATGTTATATCACGGGAACGAGAAAAGAGTGCATGTCGGTAACGAGATCAAACTAGGCATTTGGATACCGATGCTCGAATCTCGGACATGTATTATATCATGAGACAAAGGGATTTTGTTACTAGCATTAGAGGTTCTCACGATCACAGAAGTCATCGTTGAATGTGTAGGAGTCAGTATGGATTTCTAGGTCCCGCTTTTGATTATTCATCTGAGAGGGGTCTCGATCATGTCTGCATTATTCGTGAACTGTAGGGTGACACACTTAAGGGATACAGACACCATTTGGAGAAAATATGTTTTAGATAGAGATTTAAGAAAGCGCTGGAATTATTTCAATAGACACCGAAACTGTTTCGGGTGAAATTGGTTCTGCATGTAATATTGAAATGTTGCAGGGGGTTTTATGTGAATGTTTGTTAATTAAAGTAATTAACAAAATTCTGAATAAAATTAATAAAAGAGTTTTATTAAATGAGAGAGCATTAAATTTGGAGAAATTTAATGCATTTAAAGTGGGGACTTTAAAAGAGAATGTGAAGGGGCAAATTTATGTGGAGGAGTTACCACCACATGATAGAGGAGGTGAGGGGTCACCCCTTGGGCGCCAGCCATGGGGAGGGACACCCCCCTCCTCCTATAAAAGGCCCCCCTCACACCCCTTCTTCCACACACCTCCTCGTGAAGGATCTCTCTCCCCCTCTAGTATTATTCCCCCATGGTCTCAGATTAGCGAGATACATGTTCCCGGTGGCTTTATCTGGAAAGGAGTTGCTGCTTCCACTGCTTTGCTAGAGCGAGGAATGGAGGTTGTCGGGGTACCGGACGTGTGTGTGATCACGGATGCACCGCTGCTTTGCGGTGCTAGACTTTGTGGTGCTAGACTTGCTGGAGTTGGATCTGATGGACGTGCTGGAGCCGGACCTGCTGGACTTCATCACAATCTTGAGATCGGCAAGTGTACGACTACATCATCCACGAGTTCCAACTCGTTAACAAAGCTTTGTTGTCTTCGAGGGTAAGTTCTCTATGGATGTATATCCTCCCGTTGCTTGTATCTAGTAGATAGATCTTGGCGTATAGTTCCCATCGTAGGAATTTTTTTGTTTTCCATGCTGCAAACCCAACAGTGGTATCAGATCCTGATATATGCGTAGGTGCTTTGCATGGGTAGTACACATATGTTTATATGTGGGCGATGATGATCATGTTATTGCATCTTCTATGTATTTTGGAAATTGGTGGCATAGTGGGATGAAGCGGCCCGGACCAACCTTACATGTCATCGTACATGAGACCGGTTCCATGACTGACATGCAACTTGTTTTGCATAAGTGGCTGGCGGGTGTATGGCTCTCCTACTATAGTCAATATCTGATTTACAACGAGTTACTAATAACTTGGTTATCCTCGTTGTGGTTCATGTTCGTAGGTAAGACCGGTTCTATCTCCGAAAGCCCTAAGCCATATAAAACTTGCAATTCATAAATTAGAGGCGTCTAGTTTAGATCGTTGCTGGGCTAGTGTCTTGATATCGTATATGTTGTAAGTAGATGTATGATAGATACTCTTACAGCACACCCAACGTGTAAGTTCCATAGACCTTGGCCTTACACACAAAGGAATGATAGAGATCATACAACGATGCAAATGATAGAGATCAAATGTATGGACCATATCATCTCACTTTACACATTAGATGTTAGCATCTTATACTCCTAGTTTGCCGTTTTTTGTAGCATTGTAAGATGATCCCTCATTGAGATATCAAGAAAAAATGTGTTCTTACTTAAGTATGCACCGTTCTGTGGATCGTGTTTCGAGACATCACGTGATGATCGGGTGTACTCGACTCTACGCTTTCATATAACGGGTGTAAGACAGTTTTACACACGAGAATACTAAGGTTCTTACTTAGTGAGCCTAGCATATACAGACATGGCCTCGGAACACGGACTGAAAGGTTAAGCATGAGTCATATAGTTGATATAATGCCCATATTGATGCTCGCCTTTGAAGCTACACTGACTCACGTGATGATCGGACTTGGTGTAGTGGATTTGGTTCATGTAATCACCAAAAAGGCACGAGGGATAACGTTTTGAGTGGGAGTTCATTTCTAATTTGGATTAGTCGAACTCAATTTGTCATAAACTAAATCAAAGTGAATTTGCATCATTTGTTGTAGTCATTGGCGTCTGTTCACTACCTTATGCTTAGTTTTAATTGAGATAATAGAACTATAGAATTCTGGATATTTACTTTACGAACTGGTATCGTATTATTTTGAATGTCAATTTAAAGTTTAGAAGTCCTATTGCAAACTTTCAGCAAGCTCTTTTTACTCCATGAAGTTTAATAAGTAGTATTAAATCAAGAGTAAGAATTCCAATGGTAGTATCTAATGTATCATGTTTGCCTCCATGATTTTTTATATTCAAAAGTTGTTTTAATATCAAGATTATCTAGGAGCTGAAAAATTGTTTCAGAAACCGTCATGTGTGGAAGATATTGTGATATCTGAAACAATGTTTTTGGTTGCATTATGATAGAGTATAATTTAGAAAAATACATGTTCTCATATTGTATGAGAATTTGTGAAGGATGGAGATGCTAAGCATCTGGATCTCCCAAAAAGGTTTTGGGAACTAACATTACACTCGCGATTCTTCCTTGCAGGCTATAGTAGCTTGATCATGAAAGTTGTCATGATAAGGATGAATAGAATATGTAAGTAAAATGTTTACTACACTAATAGATTACTAAAGAATGGATTTTTGAAAGAACACCAAACATTTGATGATGGTGATCCACTTCAAAGTGCAAGTTCAAAGGTATTAGTATTTGTCTATATACACTGTGTACTATGTGTCATGTGAATGACACCACTATTGATGTTGATATTCTTTTAAAGGAAAAGGAATTGTTGAAAGAGAATCTATAAAATATTGGGCATAAAAGAAAAGGTTGGAGATATCCAACTTAGGTATATAGAAGATATACATGTTATGGCTGTATTCCTTGCTTGTTAAACAATGCGGTTCTGAGGTATTGGATACCGAATTGGTTGGTATGAAGTGTCATACAGGACAAAGCAATTAATGAACTGCAATGGCCTAAGTAACTGTCAAGAGAATAAGTGATGATGTTAATCGAAAATAAATAAAGTGTTATTGTGTTTTTCTTGTTGTCAAACCTAGCCTTCAAGATTTGTTTTAATAATTGTTATTTTGTTCCGGTATTATGAGAACAATGGTTGTTCAAATAATTACCGTATTCCATAAAGGATGGATGAACTTTTACAAGTCTAGTGGGCTAAATCACATCCATAAACACTATTGCTAAAATGTCGCAAGACAAATGATTGAAGATCACTTGTGAAGTGACATCGCTGTTTTAAATTATACTGGAAAGAAAACATGAAGAAACTCCATGTTGATGGAACTTTTGGAGTCTTTGATTTTGATCAATTGACGCTTGTGAACTTTCCTCGAGATAATTGACACTCCATCCATAGGCCAAAGAGGAACGGATGACTAACTTATTGGATATTATGCGTGTTGATGTATATAGTCCATTATGTGTAGCCATATGCAATGGATCTTTTTGCTTCATATGCTTTCTCCAGAAATTTGAGTGAATATATCTATATATTTACTTAATAAGGAAGAAGTATGAAACATTGAAAATTGTTCAAAGACTTTCAAGATGAAGTAAAAAATCATTGTAACAAGAAAATAAAAGAGTTTATGATTTCATCATAAAGGAAGATATTTGAGTTACATGTTTAGCAAAAACACCTAAGATTTGAGAAATTGTTCCATGATTTGTGTTTCCCGATAAACCATAAGAGTATGGCATATTCGAGAGATGAAATAAAACCATGTTTGACATGGTAAGATCAAAGGTGTTATTTATAAAACTGCCATTATGTTTTAAGGATTGAAGCTTTCGAGACTACCGCTTTTACACTGAAAAGAGCACCATCGTGATCTGTTGAAATGAAACCATATAAGTTATGGTTTCGGACAAAACCTGAATTGTCTTTTCTTAAATTTTGGTATGCTATGCATAAGTAAAATGTTTACAACCAAAGTCGAATAAGCACGTCTTTGTAGGTTATCCCAAAGAATTTGTTGGGATTTCTCCATAACACCGAGGACAAAAGAGTTTGTTACTTGCAACGTCAAGTTTCTTGAGAAGGAATTTTTCGCAAAAAGTTAAGTGGGAGGACAATAGAACTTTGATAAGGTTGTTGAACCTTAGCTATATATGCTAAGTAGCGCAGCACCGGAAAGTGTTCGGTGGCGGCCAAAATGCTCATGGCTCCCGTGATTACAAAGTTTGTGATCTCAGAGATTAGAGTTCCTATTGAACCCTGTGGGTTGGTAAGAATCAAATAGTGTGATTTGATAAGCAAGTCGTTATTGTGTTGACAAGGATGAACCGACTGCATGCAAAGAAGCAATGATGGGTCCTGACTGCATAAAATGACTAGAAGTCATAGAATCCGTGATAGTATCCATACACGAGAAATCAAGTTCTGAACTTGGAAGACCCTCGGGAAAGGCGTGAAGCCTATCGGTCGTGTTTGGATCTATAAGAAATAGACATGGATGTTAACATCTATGAAATAGTCGACATGTCAGAAAGAAGTTTACGACAATGTTCAAGGAGTTGACTATGACAAGATTTGATCTTTCATGGCGATATTTAGTCTTGACGGATTAATGTAGAAACCACTACATATAATTTGGTATATGGTAGTTGAATAAACAAAACAAGGTTCTTCTAATAGAATGGTTACCTAGGACGTGTACAAGACACGGTCTGAAGGGTTTTGTTAATTCAAAGGGTGCTAAAAGGGCATGCAAACTTCAATAGTTGAAGTAAGCATAGTGGAGTTGGAATCTTCACCATGATGAAACTGTTAAAAGAGTTTAAATTCATCGGAGATGATGAAGATTCTTGCATTTGCAAGAAGTTAAGTGGGAGCGCTGAGATATATTTCTAATACATTATGTAGAGGACATATTGTTGATTCGAAATGATGTATCTTGTATTGACACAAGTAAGAAATTTCCTTAAAATAACATTTCGATGAAAGACTTGGGCAAAACCGGAATATTTGGCATCAATATCTATATGGATAGATTGAGGCGCTAATATGGTTGTGCCAGACATACATATATGAGATATTGAAAGGGTTCAATATGGAAACAATAAGAAAGGTTCTTGCTGCATGGAAAGGATTGTATCAAGATTCAAGTGTTTCAACACTAGGTGAGTAAAATCACATGAAGATTTTGATCGATTATACCATGATATGTATATATCCAGAATGTCCTATGCTCTAAATGTTATGAGCACATACCAGAATGATTCATAAGATGATCATTGGACAATAGTAAAGATATTCTGATGAGCTTTGGAAGAACTAAGAATATATCATGTATAAGTGACAAATAGTTAAAAGGAGTTCATTGTAAAGTGTTACATTGATACTAGTTTTGTCACAAGATACAACTTAAATTTATCTCAATTTAGACTATGGGTGGCACAATGTAATGGAAAGGATGTTCCATGATGGATTTGGATGAGTTCCAAAGTTGAAACATTGAGAAAGATACTACAACAAAAGGGTAAGTATATGACTGCTATAGTAGCAGCAAAGGAGGGCATTTGTGTTATGTAGTTTGTTATCAAACTAGGTGTGGTTCAAAGTAGGCTAATACTATGAAGATATATTGTATGACAATAATATCAACATATTTTAACCCGAACGAACTAAAGGTCTCACCAAAGGACCAAATTATACAATGCCATCTCATTTGAGAATGAGTGATGCGTAGAGACGCAAAGACATGCAATACACACGGACCTGAAACTGTCAGATCTGGAGATGATCTTAACCACTAGCAATCGCGTATATGCAACACCAGAAAGCCATAGGTGTTCAATATGCAATGTTTTTAAAACTAGATTATTGACTCTAGTGCAAGTGGGCGACTGAAGGGAATATGCCTAAGAGGCAATAATAAAGTGGTTATTATCTTATTCCATGTTTATGATAAATGTTTATTTTGTATGCTATAATTGTATTAAGAGGAAAAGTTAATACATGTGTGTTTAATAAACAAAATACAAAGTTCCTAGTAATGCCTCTCATATAACTAGCTCGTTGATTAACAAGATGATCAAGGTTTCCTGATCATGGACATTGAATGTTGTTAATAACGAGGTCATAACATTGGTGGAATGATGTGATGAACATTCATCCGAAGTATAGCATTACGATAAGAGTCATTATGTTTATATTGTTACAACATCATATGAAGTAATCTTAGTCCTTAGACCATGAGATCATGTTAATTGCTAACACCGGAAGAGTATCTTGATAACATCAAACGTCACACCGTAACAGGGTGACTATAAAGGTGGGTTCAGTGCTTCGAAGGTGTTATGTTGAGGCTCATGGAGCAAGAGTGGGATTTTTCCATCCCGATGACGGATAGATATACTCTAGGCCCTCTCGGTGATATCACATTGAACAGCTTGCAAGCAAGTGATGTGATCACTCTAATGTTATATCATGGGAACGAGAAAAGAGTGCATGTCGGTAATGAGATCAAACTAGGTATTTGGATACTGATGATCGAATCTCTCGGACATGTATTATATCATGAACAAGGGATTTAGTTACTAGCGTTAAAGGTTCTCACGATCACAGAAGTCATCGTTGAATGTGTAGGAGTCAGTATGGATCTCCAGGTCCCGCTTCTGATGATTGATCTAAGAGGGGTCTCGATCATGTCTTCATTATTCGTGAACCGTAGGGTGACACACTTAAGGGATACCGACACCATTTGGAGCAATATGTTTTCAGATAAAGATTTAAAGAAGCACTGGAATTATTTCAATAGACACCAAAACTGTTTCGGGTGAAATTGCTGAAATTGGTTCTGCATGTAATATTGAAATGTTGCAAGGGTTTTATGTGAATGTTTGTTAGTTAATGTAATTAACGAAATTCTGAATAAAATTAATAAAGAGTTTTATTAAATGAGAGAGCATTAAATTTGGAGAAATTTAATGCATTTAAAGTGGGGACTTTAAAGAGAATGTGAAGGGGCAATTTATGTGGAGGGAGTTACCACCACATGAATGAGGAGGTGAGGGGTCACCCCTTGGGCGCCGGCCATGGGGAGGGCACCCCCCTCCTCCTATAAAAGTCCCCCCTCACCCCTTCTTCCACACACCTCCTCGTGAAGGATCTCTCTCCCCCTCTAGTATTATTCTTAGCGAGATACATGTTCCCGGTGGCTTTATCTGGAAAGGAGTTACTGCTTCCGCTGCTTTGCTGGAGCGAGGGACGGAGTTGTCGGGGCACCGGACGTGTGTGCGATCACCGATGCCACCGCTGCTTTGCGGTGTTGGACTTGGTGGTGCTGGACTTGCTAGAGTTGGATCTGATGGACGTGTTGGAGCCGGACCTGCTGGACTTCATCACGATCTTGAGATCGGCAAGTGTACGACTACATCATCCACGAGTTCCAACTTGTTAACAAAGCTTTGTTGTCTTCGAGGGTAAGTTCTCCATGGATGTATATCCACCCGTTGCTTGTATCTAGTAGATAGATCTTGGCGTATAGTTCCCATCGTAGAAATTTTTTGTTTTCTATGCTGCGAACCCAACACCTGATGCTACTACAGGGGAGGCTGTAGGCGCGGAAGACTCCGTCAGGAAGCGAAACCGAGAGGAGAGTCCCTCCTAGAGTGGCCAGGTCGGGAAGCAGCGGATCTCATCCTGTAGGGGTCTTCATACCCCAGCGCAAGCCAGGGCCACTGGGTGTGTGACCCTCGGGCAGGGTGCTACCAGGTAAGCCATTAGAT
>CAJUXJ010001282.1:0-35000 GCA_910589775.1 Avena eriantha
TTTTGGCCGTTCGGTCCAACGTATCGCCAGATTTTGCAAGTTTTGAGTGTACAGACACACGTGAGAAGCTAGTCCTGGATTTTTGCCTGGTTTCCACGTTTTGGCTGTTTGGTCCAACGTATCGCCCAGATTTTCCCCCCTGTTTCCATGTTTTGGCGGTTCGGTCCAACGTATCGGCCAAATTTGGCCTCTTTTGAGCGTAACCGACAGACGTGAGACGCTAGTCGTGGATTTTGGTTCCCATTTTCCCATTTGGCCTTTGGGTCCAACGTATCGCCCATATTTGTCTGTTTTGAGCGTAACCGACACTCGTGAGGCGCTAGTCGTGTTTCCACAAAGTCGGGTCGGTTTCCACGAAGTTGTGGATTTTTGCCCCGGTTTCCTGTTTTGGCCGTTCGGTCCACTGTACGCCCAGAATTTTGCTGTTTTGAGCGTAACAGACACACGGAGACGCTTAGTCTTGTTTCCACGATGTCGGGCAGTTTTGGCCCTGTTTCCACGTTTTGGCCGTTCGGTCCAACGTCTCGCCCAGATTTGCATGTTTTGAGCGTAACGACACACGTGAGACGCTAGTCGTGTTTTCACAAAGTCGTGGATTTTCCCCCGGTTTCCAACGTTTTGGCCGTTCGGTCCACGTATCGCCCTGATTTTGCCTGTTTTGAGCGTAACCGAGACACGTGAGACGCTAGTCGTGGATTTTTGCCCGGTTTCCACGTTTTGGCCGTTTGGTCCAACGTATCACCCAGATTTTGCCTGTTTTAAGCGTAACCACACACGTGAGACACTAGTCGTTTTTTCCACGAAGTCGTTAGATTTCCCACCGGTTTCCACGTTTTGGCCGTTCGGTCCAACGTATCGTCCAGATTTGGCCTCTTTTGAGCGTAACCGATACACGTGAGACGCTAGTCGTGTTTTCACGAAGTCGTGGATTTTTCCCCGGTTCCACGTTTTGCCGTTCGGTCCAACGTATCGCCCAGATTTGGCCTCTTTTGGAGCGTAACCGACACACGTGAGACGCTAGTCGTGTTTTCCACAAAGTCGTGGATTTTTCCCTGGTTTCCACGTTTTGCCCGTTTGGTCCCAACATATCACCCAGATTTTGCCTGTTTTGAGCGTAACCGACACTCGTGAGACGCTAGTCGTGTTTACACGAAGTCGGGCCGGTTTCCACGAAGTCGTGGAATTTTTGCCCGGTTTCCATGTTTTGGCCGTTCGGTCACACGTATCGCCCAGATTTTGCATGTTTTGAGCGTAACCGACACAGGTGAGACGGTAGTCGTGTTTTCACGAAGTCGTGGATTTTTCCCCGGTTTCCACGTTTTGGCCGTTTGGTCCAACGTATCACCCAGAATTTGCCTGTTTTGAGCGTAACCGACACTCGTGAGACGCTAGTCGTGTTTTCACGAAGTCGGGCCGGTTTCAATGTCTTGGCCGTTCGGTCCAACATATCGCCCAGATTTTGCTGTTTTGAGCGTAACCGACACACGTGAGACGGTAGTCTTGTTTTCCACGATGTCGGCGAGTTTTGGCCCGGTTTCCACGTTTTGGCCGTTCGGTCCAACGTATCGTCCAGATTTGGCCTGTTTTGAGCGTAACCGACACACGTGAAACGCTAGTCGTGTTTTCGACGAAGTCGTGGATTTTTCCCCGGTTTCCACGTTTTGGCCGTTCGGTCCAACGTATCGCGCCGATTTTGCCAGTTTTGAGAGTAACGACACACGTGAGACGCTAGTCTTGTTTTCCACGATGTCAGGCTGTTTTGGCCCGGCTTCCACGTTTTGGCCGTTCGGTCCAACGTATCGCCTAGATTTTGCCTGTTTTGAGCGTAACCGACACACGTGAGACGCTAGTCGTGTTTTCCACGAAGTCGTGGATTTTCCCCGGTTTCAACGTTTTGGCGTTCGGTCCAACGTATCGCCCAGATTTTGCCGGTTTTGAGCGTAACCGACACACGTGACGCGCTAGTCGTGTTTTCCACGATGTCGTGGATTTCTCCCCGGTTTCCACGTTTTGGCCGTTCGGTCCAACGTATCGCCTAGATTTGGCATGTTTGAGCGTACCGACACACGTGAGGACGTAGTCGTGTTTTCCACGATGTCGTGGATTTCTCCTCGGTTTCCACGTTTTGGCTGTTCGGTCCAAAGTATCGCCCAGATTTTGCCTGTTTTGAGCGTAACCGGACACACGTGAGACGCCAGTCGTGTTTTCCACGATTGTCGGGCCGTTTTCCACAAAGTCGTGGATTTTTCCCCTGTTTCCACGTTTTGGCAGTTCGGTCCAACGTTATCGCCTAGATTTGCGCTGTTTTGAGCGTAACCGACACACGTGAGACGCTAGTCGTGTTTTCCACGAAGTCGTCGATTTTCTCTGGTTTTCATGTTTTGGCCGTTCGGTGAAACGTATCGCCCAGATTTCTGTCCTGTTTGAGCGTAACGGACACACGTGAGACGCTACTCGTGTTTTTCCATGAAGTCGTTGATTTTTTCCCGGTTTCCACGTTTTGGCCGTTCGGTGCAACGTATCGCCTAGATTTGGTCTGTTTTGAGCGTAACCGACACAGGTGAGACGCTAGTCGTGTTTTCCACAAAGTCGTGGATTTTCCCCCGGTTTCCACGTTTTGGCCGTTCGGTCCAACGTATCGCCCTGATTTTGCCTGTTTTGAGCGTAACCGACACACGTGAGACGCTAGTGTGGATTTTTGCCCGGTTCCACGTTTTGGCCGTTTGGTCCAACGTATCGCCTAGATTTTGCCTGTTTTAAGCGTAACCGACACACGTGAGACACTAGTCGTGTTTTCCACGAAGTCGTGGATTTCCTCCCGGTTTCCACGTTTTGGCCGTTCGGTCCAACGTATCGTTTAGATTTGGCCTCTTTTGAGCGTAACCGATACACGTGAGACGCTAGTCGTGTTTTCCACGAAGTCGTGGATTTTTCCCCGGTTCCACGTTTTGGCCGTTCGGTCCAAAAGTATCGCCCAGATTTGGCCTCTTTTGAGCGTAACCGACACACGTGAGATGTAGTCGTTGTTTTCCACAAGTCGTGGATTTTCCCCGGTTTCCACGTTTTGGCCGTTTGGGTCCAACGTATCACCCAGATTTTGCCTGTTTGAGCGTAAACGACACTCGTGAGACGCTAGTCGTGTTTTCCACGAAGTCGGGCCGGTTTCCACGAAGTCGTGGATTTTTGCCCGGTTTCAATGTCTTGGCCGTTCGGTCCAACGTATCGCCCCGATTTTGCCTGTTTTGAGCGTAACCGACACACGTGAGACGGTAGTCTTGTTTTCCACGATGTCGGGGAGTTTTGGCCCGGTTTCCACGTTTTGGCCGTTCGGTCCAACGTATGGTCCAGATTTGGCCTGTTTTGAGCGTAACCGACACACGTGAAACGCTAGTCGTGTTTTCGACGAAGTCGTGGATTTTTCCCCGGTTTCCACGTTTTGGCCGTTCGGTCCAACGTATCGCGCCGATTTTGCCTGTTTGAGAGTAACCGACACACGTGAGACGCTAGTCTTGTTTTCCACGATGTCAGGCTGTTTTGGCCCGGCTTCCACGTTTTGGCCGTTCGGTCCAACGTATCGCCCAGATTTTGCCTGTTTTGAGCGTACCCGACACACGTGAGACGCTAGTCGTGTTTTCCACGAAGTCGTGGATTTTCCCCGGTTTCAACGTTTTGGCGTTCGGTCCAACGTATCGCCCAGATTTTGCCTGTTTTGAGCGTAACCGACACACGTGACACGCTAGTCGTGTTTCCACGATGTCGTGGATTTCTCCCCGGTTTCCACGTTTTGGCCGTTCGGTCCAACGTATCGCCTAGATTTGGCATGTTTGAGCGTTACCGACACACGTGAGACGCTAGTCGTGTTTTCCACGATGTCGTGGATTTCTCCTCGGTTTCCACGTTTTGGCTGTTCGGTCCAACGTATCTCCCAGATTTTGCCTGTTTTGAGCGTAACCGACACACGTGAGACGCCAGTCGTGTTTTCCACGATGTCGGGCCGTTTTCCACAAAGTCGTGGATTTTTCCCCTGTTTCCACGTTTTGGCCGTTCGGTCCAACGTATCGCCTAGATTTTGCCTGTTTTGAGCGTAACCGACACACGTGAGACGCTAGTCGTGTTTTCCACGAAGTCGTCGATTTTTCTCTGGTTTTCATGTTTTGGCCGTTCGTGTGAAACGTATCGCCCAGATTTTGCCTGTTTTGAGCGTAACGGACACACGTGAGACGCTACTCGTGTTTTCCATGAAGTCGTTGATTTTTTCCCGGTTTCCACGTTTTGGCCGTTCGGTGCAACGTATCGCCTAGATTTTGCCTGTTTTGAGCGTAACCGACACATGTGAGACGTTAGTCGTATTTTCCACGATGTCAGGCTGTTTTCCACAAAGTCGTGGATTTTCCCCCGGTTTTATCGTTTTGGCTGTTCGGCCCAACGCATCGTCCAGATTTTGCCTGTTTTGAGCGTAACCGACACACGTGAGACGCTAGTCGTGGATTTTTGCACTGTTTCCACCTTTTGGCCGTTTGGTCCAACGAATCGCCCAGATTTTGCCTGTTTAAGCGTAACCGACACACGTGAGACGCTAGTCATGTTTTCCACGAAGTCGTGGATTTCCCCCCGATTTCCCCGTTTTGGCCGTTCAGTCCAACATATCGTCCAGATTTGGCCTCTTTTGAGCGTAACCGACACACGTGAGACGCTAGTCGTGTTTTCCACGAAGTCGTGGATTTTTCCCCGGTTTCCACGTTTTGGCCGTTCAGTCCAACGTATCGCCCAGATTTGGCATGTTTTGAGCGTAACCGACACACGTGAAACGCTAGTCGTGTTTTCCACGAAGTCGTGGATTTTTCTCCGGTTTCCACGTTTTGGCCGTTCAGTCCAATGTATCGCCCAGATTTGGCATGTTTTGAGCGTAACCGACACACGTGTGACGCTAGTCGTGTTTTCCACGATGTCGGGCCATTTTCCACAAAGTCATTGATTTTTCCTCGGTTTCCACGTTTTGGCCGTTCGGTGCAACGTATGGCCCAGATTTTGCCTGTTTTGAGCGTAACCGACACACGTGAGACGCTAGTCGTGGATTTTTTGCCCGGTTTCCACGTTTTGGCCATTCGGTCCAACGTATCGCCTAGATTTTTGCCTGTTTTAAGCGTAACCGACATATGTGAGACGCTAGTCGTGTTTTCCACGAAGTCGTGGATTTTCCCCGGGTTTCCATGTTTTGGCCGTTCGGTCCAACGTATCGCCCATATTTGGCCTGTTTTGAGCGTAACCGACACACGTGAGATGCTAGTCGTGGATTTTTTGCCGGTTTCCACGTTTTGGCCATTTGGTCCAACGTATCGCCCATATTTTGCCTGTTTTGAGCGTAACCGACACTCGTGAGACGCTAGTCTTGTTTTCCACGATGTCGGGCAGTTTTGGCCCGGTTTCCATGTTTTGGCCGTTCGGTCCAACGTATCATCCACATTTGGCCTGTTCTGAGCGTAACCGACACACGTGAGACGCTAGTCGTTTTTTCCACGAAGTTGTGGATTTTTCCCCGGTTTCCACGTTTTGGCCGTTCGGTCCAATGTATCGCCCAGATTTTGTCTGTTTTGAGCGTAATCGTCACGTGAGACGCTAGTCTTGTTTTCCACGATGTCGGGCAGTTTTGGCCCGGTTTCCACGTCTTGGTCGTTCGTTCAACGTATCGCGCAGATTTGGCCTATTTTGAGCGTAACCGACACACGTGAGACGCTAGTCGTGCTTTCCACGAAGTCGTGGATTTTTTCCAGGTTTCCACGTTTTGGCCGTTCGGTGCAACGTATCGCCTAGATTTGGCATGTTTTGAGCGTAACCGACACACGTGAGACGCTAGTCGTGTTTTCCACGAAGTCGTGGATTTTCCCCGGTTTCCATGTTTTGGCCGTTCGGTCCAACGTATCGCCCAGGTTTTTTCCTGTTTTGAGCGTAACCGACACACCTGAGACGCTAGTCGTGTTTTCCACGATGTCGGGCCGTTTTCCAAAAAGTCGTGGATTTTTCCCCGGTTTCCACGTTTTGGCCGTTCGGTCCAACGTATCGCCAGATTTTGCAAGTTTTGAGTGTAACAGACACACGTGAGAAGCTGGTCCTGGATTTTTGCCTGGTTTCCACGTTTTGGCCGTTTGGTCCAACGTATCGCCCAGATTTTCCCCCCTGTTTCCATGTTTTGGCGGTTCGGTCCAACGTATCGGCCAAATTTGGCCTCTTTTGAGCGTAACCGACAGACGTGAGACGCTAGTCGTGGATTTTTTCCCGGTTTCCACATTTTGGCCGTTTGGTCCAACGTATCGCCCATATTTTGTCTGTTTTGAGCGTAACCGACACTCGTGAGGCGCTAGTCGTGTTTTCCACAAAGTCGGGTCGGTTTCCACGAAGTTGTGGATTTTTGCCCGGTTTCCATGTTTTGGCCGTTCGGTCCAATGTATCGCCCAGATTTTGCCTGTTTTGAGCGTAACCGACACACGTGAGACGCTAGTCTTGTTTTCCACGATGTCGGGCAGTTTTGGCCCTGTTTCCACGTTTTGGCCGTTCGGTCCAACGTCTCGCCCAGATTTGGCATGTTTTGAGCGTAACCGACACACGTGAGACGCTAGTCGTGTTTTCCACAAAGTCGTGGATTTTCCCCCGGTTTCCACGTTTTGGCCGTTCGGTCCAACGTATCGCCCTGATTTTGCCTGTTTTGAGCGTAACCGAGACACGTGAGACGCTAGTCGTGGATTTTTGCCCGGTTTCCACGTTTTGGCCGTTTGGTCCAACGTATCACCCAGATTTTGCCTGTTTTAAGCGTAACCAACACACGTGAGACACTAGTCGTGTTTTCCACGAAGTCGTAGATTTCCCACCGGTTTCCACGTTTTGGCCGTTCGGTCCAACGTATCGTCCAGATTTGGCCTCTTTTGAGCGTAACCGATACACGTGAGACGCTAGTCGTGTTTTCCACGAAGTCGTGGATTTTTCCCCGGTTTCCACGTTTTGGCCGTTCGGTCCAACGTATCGCCCAGATTTGGCCTCTTTTGAGCGTAACCAACACACGTGAGACGCTAGTCGTGTTTTCCACAAAGTCGTGGATTTTTCCCTGGTTTCCACGTTTTGCCCGTTTGGTCCAACATATCACCCAGATTTTGCCTGTTTTGAGCGTAACCGACACTCGTGAGACGCTAGTCGTGTTTTACACGAAGTCGGGCCGGTTTCCACGAAGTCGTGGAATTTTGCCCGGTTTCCATGTTTTGGCCGTTCGGTCCAACGTATCGCCCAGATTTTGCCTGTTTTGAGCGTAACCGACACACGTGAGACGGTAGTCTTGTTTTCCACGATGTCGGGGAGTTTTGGCCCGGTTTCCACGTTTTGGCCGTTCGGTCCAACGTATCGTCCAGATTTGGCCTGTTTTGAGCGTAACCGACACACGTGAAACGCTAGTCGTGTTTTCCACGAAGTCGTGGATTTTCCCCCGGTTTCCACGTTTTGGCCGTTCGGTCCAACGTATTGCGCAGATTTTGCCTGTTTTGATAGTAACCGACACACGTGAGACGCTAGTCTTGTTTTCCACGATGTCAGGCTGTTTTGGCCCGGCTTCCACGTTTTGGCCGTTCGTTCCAACGTATCGCCCAGATTTTGCCTATTTTGAGCGTAACCGACACACGTGAGATGCTAGTCGTGTTTTCCACGAAGTCGTGGATTTTCCCCGGTTTCAACGTTTTGGCGATCGGTCCAACGTATCACCCAGATTTTGCCTGTTTTGAGCGTAACCGACACACGTGACACGCTAGTCGTGTTTTCCATGTTGTCGTGGATTTCTCCCGGGTTTCTACGTTTTGGCCATTCGGTCCAACGTATCGCCTAGATTTGGCATGTTTTGTGCGTTACCGACATACGTGAGACGCTAGTTGTGTTTTCCACGAAGTCGTGGATTTTTCCCCTGTTTCCACGTTTTGGCCGTTCGGTCCAACGTATCGCCCAGATTTTGCCTGTTTTGAGCGTAACCGACACACGTGAGACGCTAGTCGTGTTTTCCACGATGTCGTGGATTTTTCCCCGGTTTCCATGTTTTGGCCGTTCGGTCCAACGTATCGTCTAGTTTTGGCATGTTTTGAGCGTAACCGACACACGTGAGACGCTATTCGTGTTTGCCACGAAGTCGTGGATTTGTCCCCGGTTTCCACGTTTTGGCCGTTCGTTCCAACGTATCGCCCAGATTTTGCCTGTTTTGAGCGTAACCGACACACGTGAAACGCTAGTCGTGTTTTCCACGATGTCGGGCCGTTTTCCACAAAGTCATTGATTTTTCCCCAGTTTCCAAGTTTTGGACGTTCGGTCCAACGTATCGCCCAGATTTTGCCTGTTTTGAGCGTAACCGACACACGTGAGACGCTAGTCGTGGATTTTTGCACTGTTTCTACGTTTTGGCCGTTTGGTCCAACGTATCGCCCAGATTTTGCCTGTTTTAAGCGTAACCGACACACGTGAGACGCTAGTCGTGTTTTCCACGAAGTCGTGGATTTCCCCCCCGATTTCCCCGTTTTGGCCGTTCAGTCCAACGTATCGTCCAGATTTGGCCTCTTTTGAGCGTAACCGACACACGTGAGACGCTAGTCGTGTTTTCCACGAAGTCGTGGATTTTTCCCCGATTTCCACGTTTTGACAGTTCAGTCCAACGTATCGCTCAGTTTTGGCATGTTTTGAGCGTAACCGACACACGTGAAACGCTAGTCGTGTTTTCCACGAAGTCGTGGATTTTTCTCCGGTTTCCACGTTTTGGCCGTTCGGTCCAATGTATCGCCCAGATTTGGCATGTTTTGAGCGTAACCGACACACGTTTGACGCTAGTCATGTTTTCCACGATGTCGGGCCATTTTCCACAAAGTCATGGATTTTTCCTCGGTTTCCACGTTTTGGCCGTTCGGTCCAACGTATCGCCCAGATTTTGCCTGTTTTGAGCGTAACCGACACACGTGAGACGCTAGTCGTGGATTTTTGCCCGGTTTCCACGTTTTGGCCATTCGGTCCAACGTATCGCCCAGATTTTGCCTGTTTTAAGCGTAACCGACATATGTGAGACGCTAGTCGTGTTTTCCACGAAGTCGTGGATTTTCCCCGGGTTTCCACGTTTTGGCCGTTCGGTCCAACGTATCGCCCATATTTGGCATGTTTTGAGCGTAACCGACACACGTGAGACGCTAGTCGTGGATTTTTTGCCGGTTTCCACGTTTTGGCCGTTTGGTCCAACGTATCTCCCATATTTTGCCTGTTTTGAGCGTAACCGACACTCGTGAGACACTAGTTTTGTTTTCCACGATGTCGGGCAGTTTTGGCCCGGTTTCCACGTTTTGGCCTTTCGTTCAACGTATCGCTCAGATTTGGCCTGTTTTGAGCGTAACCGACACACGTGAGACGCTAGTCGTGTTTTCCACGAAGTCGGGCCGGTTACCACGAAGTCGTGGATTTTTGCCCGGTTTCCAAGTTCTGGCCGTTCGGTCCAACGTATCACCCAGATTTTGCCTGTTTTGAGCGTAACTGACACCCGTGAGACGCTAGTCGTGTTTTCCACGAAGTCGGGCCGGTTACCACGAAGTGGTGGATTTTTGCCCGGTTTCCACGTTTCGGCCGTTCGTTCCAACGTATCGCCCAGATTTTGCCTGTTTTGAGCGTAACCGACACACGTGAGATGCTAGTCTTGTTTTCCACGATGTTGGGGAGTTTTGGCCCGGTTTCCATGTTTTGGCCGTTCGGTTCAACGTATTGCCCATATTTGGCCTGTTTTGAGCGTAACCGACACACTTGAGACGCTAGTCTTGTTTTCCACGATGTCAGGCAGTTTTGGCCCGGTTTCCACGTTTTGTCCGTTCGGTCCAACGTATCGCCCAGAATTGGCATGTTTTGAGCGTAACCGACACATGTGAGACGCTAGTCGTGTTTTCCACGAAGTCGTGGATTTTTCCTAGGTTTCCACGTTTTGGCCGTTCGGTCCAACGTATCGCCCAGATTTTGCCAGTTTTGAGCGTAACCGACACACGTGAGACGCTAGTCGTGTTTTCCACGATGTCGGGCTCTTTTCCACAAAGTCGTGGATTTTTTACCGGTTTCCATGTTTTGGCCATTCGGTTCAACGTATCGCCTAGATTTTGCCTGTTTTCAGCGTAACCAACACACGTGAGACGCTAGTCGTGGATTTTTGCCCGGTTTCCACGTTTTCGACGTTTGGTCCAACGTATTGGCCAGATTTTGCCTGTTTTACACACGTGAGACGCTAGTCGTGTTTTCCACGAAGTCGTGGATTTCCCCCCGGTTTCCACGTTTTGGCCGTTCAGTCCAACGTATCGTCCAGATTTGGCCTCTTTTGAGCGTAACCGACACACGTGAGACGCTAGTCGTGTTTTCCCCGAAGTCGTGGATTTTTCCCCGGTTTCCACGTTTTGGCCGTTCGGTCCAACGTATCGCCCAGATTTGGCCTCTTTTGAGCGTAACCGACACATGTGAGACGGTAGTCGTGTTTTCCACGAAGTCGTGGATTTTTCCCCGGTTTCCATGTTTTGGCCGTTCGGTCCAATGTATCGCCCAGATTTTGCCTGTTTTGAGCGTAACCGTCACGTGAGACGCTAGTCTTGTTTTCCACGATGTCGGGCAGTTTTGGCCCGGTTTCCACGTTTTGGCCGTTCGTTCAACGTATCGCGCAGATTTGGCCTGTTTTCAGCGTAACCGACACACGTGAGACGCTAGTCGTGTTTTCCACGAAGTCGTGGATTTTTCCCAGGTTTCCACGTTTTGGCCGTTCGGTCCAACGTATCTCCTAGATTTGGCATGTTTTGAGCGTAACCGACACACGTGAGACGCTAGTCGTGTTTTCCACGAAGTCGTGGATTTTTCCCCGGTTTCCATGTTTTGGCCGTTCGGTCCAACGTATCGCCCAGATTTTGCCTGTTTTGAGCGTAACCGACACACGTGAGACGCTAGTCATGTTTTCCACGATGTCGGGCCGTTTTCCACAAAGTCGTGGATTTTTCCCCGGTTTCCACGTTTTGGCCGTTCGGTCCAACGTATCGCCCAGATTTTGCCTGTTTTGAGCGTAACCGACACACGTGTGATGCTAGTCGTGAATTTTTGCCTGGTTTCCACGTTTTGGCCGTTTGGTCCAACGTATCGCCCAGATTTTCCCCCCTGTTTCCATATTTGGCACCAGATTTGGTATTTATCAAGGAATGGCCATATTTGGCACAGGTAGTCGCGAAAGGAGCGAAGACTACCTGCTGACTGTCTGCGCCAACAGGCATCACCTTCGACACCATAGAGGGATCTACCTCGACTCCGTGGGCTTGCACCATGGCGAGTGGCATGGTCGCGCCAGCCGCGCGGAGGGAGTTCTTGTAGGTGGCCGGCACACCCCCGGAGAGTGACTCCACCAGCTCGCCCACATTGTCGACCAGCTCCGCCTTCGGCATCAACTCCTCCCGGAGCAGCCGACACCTCTCCCACCTTCGTGGCCATCTATGCCATCGTCTCCGGAACCGGAGCCTCCAGCCACAGGAAGGAGAAGACGTCCCGCGCCGCTTGACGAAGCTAGGCAGCTTCTTCGCCAAGAAGGACGCCGAGCTCCTGGGCAACCGGTTGTAGGCCAGCAGGTCTATGCCGGGGTAAAGGCTGTCAGAAAAAAGGGTCAGATCCGGCTACCGGATCCGGAAAGAAAACAAGACGGAAAAGGGAACTTACCCTTAGCCGTGTGGCCAACCTGCATCAGCTCCTCCACCAGAGCCTTCTCCTTGGTCGCCCGCCGTTTGATCTCCTTCTCTTGGTCCTTGTTCTAGGCCTCGAGAAGGGTAAAGGCTTCGGTCCGGCTGACGAGCGAGGCGTCGTGCTCCTTGATGGTGGCCTCCAGACCGTCTACCCTCGCGTGCCAATCCTTATTCTGCAGCCACAAAGTGGAATTGGACTTGCTCAGCCGGTCGTTCGCTTTCTTCAAGCGATCGATCTCGCGCTGAGCGCACACGAGGATGGCTGCAACAAAACCGGCTGTCAGTAAAAAAAAAATTGAGACGGGTGAAGCGAACTTACTCTGGGAAGTCCCGTTGGCAGCGGCAAGCTTCTGCTCCAACGACCGGTTCCCGCCGGCTGTGGCTGCCAGCAGCCGGATCTCCTTCACCGCCAGCTCGAGTGTGGCGGCAAGGTCCGACAGCGAGGCGGCGGAGGAACCATCGTCATCCATGCCGTTGACAGCCAGGGACTCCTTCGCAGCAACTACAGCCGTCCTCCACTCCTTCCCCGGCTCCTCGTCGGAGTTGTCGTCACCAACAACGACGAGCTCCTTGCCGGCAGCCTCCTGCGCGCCCGTAGAAGAGCCATCCGGCTGGGAGGACTCTGCCTCCAGCTGGGGACCTTCCGGTTCGGCGGAGGCAGCCGGTTCAGATCGAGGAGGAGGAGGAGGCAGCACCGCAGAAGAAGGAAGGGCGCTGGCTGGCGCAGTCGAGGCATGGAGCGGTGACCTGGTCGGCGCTCAGGCTGGGCTCGCGGCTCCGAAAGAAACCAACGTGCTAAGAAAAAGGAGGAGAAGGCAAAGGCAAGTAAACCAAAGTTCGAAAAAGAAGAAAAAACGGAAACAGACAGAAAACGCCGAAAGAAAAAGGGTGGAGAAGGGACGTACCTCGGCACAACTGGGTGCGGCCCCTTCTTCCGGCCAAGACGGCTTGGCGGCAGGGTGCTGGACCGGCTCCTCTTGGGAGCCGGCTCCTCCGTCACGGGCCGGCGAGAGCTGGAACGACTAGAGCCGCTCCCGCCTGCCTCGCCGTCCATCGCGGATCGCGTCGCCGGATCCATGGTTGGCGCGGCCTCCTCCTCGTGAATCTCCGCGTGCGTCGGCAGCCGGCTCGTCATTCCGGCTGGGAAAGGCATCGTCATCCCTGTCCGACTCTTCGCCAGACCGCCCAGCGCGCGGCTCGGGCAAGTCAGGCGTGAACTCCTCAAGAGGAGCCTCACCCTCTTCGCGTAGGATACAAGCGAAGATTTGCCGAATAAAAGAAGTCAGTCGGACATAACAGAAAACGCAGGAAGAACAAATGAAGTTTCCGGCTATAAGAACTTACCCGGGGCGCGCGATTCTCCCGACTGTAGGGCGCCAGACTGAACTTCCAGTTCTCCGGCAGCCGCTCCTTTGTGATCGTCCACACCCACTCCTTCAGGTTGTGGTAGCGGGGATCGCGGCGCGACAGCCGGGTCGGGTCTAGCCGGCCGGAGTAGTAGCTCATTTTGTGCTCTCGCTGTTGCAGCGGCATCATCAGCCGGGACATCCAGCTAAGGGTGATGTCCAGGCCGGTTAGCCGGCAGTTGACGAGGGAGCGCATGCGCTGCAGCATCTCGTCCGTCTCCGCCTTGTCACCATGGAACTTCAGATCCTAGTTCTGCCGGCTTGACTCGACATCCTAGAAAGCCGGAAGATTGATCCGGTCGACGTTGGTGACGTTCTTGACATAGAAGTACGACTGCTGCCACAGCCGTACTGTGTCCTGAAGCAATAACTTGGGGTAGCCGGATTGGGAGCGGGTGTAGATGGAGGCGCCGCCGCACACGACTAGCGGCCCCTTCGTGTACTGCACCTGCGGCCGGACTCGGAAGAGCCGGCAGAAGAGCCCGAGATACGGCTGGATCCCGAGGTAGCTCTCGCAGAACGCCATGAAATGCGCCAACGTCCCGATTGCGTTGGCGCCGAGGTGGTGGAGGCGGAGATCGAAGAAGGCGAGAAACATCAAGAAAAAGGGGTGCACTGGAAGGGCGAACCCGCGCGCCAGATGGGAGTGGAATATGACGGGCTCCCCCTCCGCCGGGTGCGGCGACACCTCCCCCGCTGGCGCCAACCGCACCGCCACCTCCTCCAGCGATGGAAGAATGCGGGTGGCACGGTACTTCGCGATGTGGTCCTCGGTGACGGAGGAGCCGCACCAAGCCCCGCGGTCGGCGGACATCTCCGGCTGACAGGGAGGAGCGGTGACGGAAGAGTGGCGGTGGCCCGTAGCGACGGCGACGACGAGAGGGCGGCGCAGCGGGCTACGGCGTAGAAGGCAAGGGCGCAGAAGCAGGAGCACGCGAGGGAAGAGGAGACTGCAGCGCGGGAGCGAAGGAAAGGAGCTGCCTCCCCCGTGGCGTCCTTTTAAAGGGCCGGAAGGGCAACCGTCAGCGGAGCCACGTGGCGCGCATCCGGACGGCCCTCACCCCAACCGCCGCCCAAATCACGTGTGCCGAAGCAAGATGCGTAGAAGATCCTGGAGCAGGAACCAAAGCGCTGAACAGCGGCTCCCCGAGGCGAGGTGCGACGGGACGTTACGCTGCCCGCCGTAGAGCAATGATGGCGCATGCGCGCGTGGCCGGCGTCAGCGCTGATGTCACGAGTAGCGCAACCGGCAAGCACAGCCGGGCACAAATTCAAAAGCAAGAAGGAGCGCGCGCACATTTCGCCTAAGAGCAGAATCCACACGCGCTCGGGGGCTAGTGTCAGGGAGATGATCCCCAGGTACCCCAACCGAATAAGAACCAAGCAGTCGGATCACGTCCGACTGACCAAGCACGGCCGGACCGGGCAGGACAAGCCGTCTACCGTGCGGTAGCCGGATTGGCAAGAAGTAGCCGGCTACGACGATGTAGCCGGACCCAATCAGTGAAACAGGACGACGTGCGTATCAGTGCACGGTACGCCTTGTACGATGACAAGACTGGCAACTACCCGACCATACTGAAGACTTTGTGGGGATGACGTGGGAACAGTGGCCTGATGTTGACGACGGGCTCGCACGGCGTCCACTGTGCCCACGACAGCCATACCGCTCACACTCCGACGTGACATACCATACGGGATACTGTAGATGACCACCCGGCTGGGACCCTCCTGTGGGGCCCGCTAGTCGGATTGGCCAGTGAGACCGCTGCCTCTCTGCCTATATAAGGAGAGGCAAGGCCTTAGTAGAAAGGGTTGGTCTCATAGCATTTAAGGCAGTAGCTAGCAAATACAGCTCGAGGAGCACTTGTAGTTCGTATATCCCACTTAGTCAGATCAGGCAGGAGTAGAAGTTTTACCTCACCACGAGGGCTCCGAACCTGGGTACTTCATGCGTCCAGCTACGGTTGCTTGTATCCAATCCCTCCTACGGACGCCGTCGATAGCTTCCCTGCTAGTCCCCACACTTTTATCTAACCTCTTCAGGTACTGCCGTTCCCAATACAATGACAATCGGAATCCTATGATGTTATCCCATGCTAATGTATCCAGAGCGATGGCTTTCTTTGAGCACTCTAATTTCTTGCAAGTAACGATGCCGAACACATGACCCGACCAATTAAGGCTAGGAGCACATCGCCAGCTGAAGGGTCGAGTAGGTCGGTGCTCGCCGTGAGGCGGACCGGCCGACCCGGCCCAATGTCCAACTAAGAGATTTTTAACTACAACAACTTAAATATACGCTATTGGAGCTGGAATTACTGCGGCTGCTGGCACCAGACTTGCCCTCCGATGGATCCTCGTTAAGGGATTTAGATTGTACTCATTCCAATTACTAGACACTAATGCGCCCGGTATTGTTATTTATTGTCACTACCTCCCCGTGTCAGGATTGGGTAATTTCCGCGCCTGCTGCCTTCCTTGGATGTGGTAGCCATTTCTTAGGCTCCCTCTCCGTAATCGAACCCTAATTCTCCGTCACACGTCACCACCATGGGAGGCCCCTATCCTACCGTCGAAAGTTGATAGGGTAGAAATTTGAATGATGCGTCGCCGGCACGAGGGCCGTGCGATCCGTCGAGTTATCATGAATCATCGGATCAGCGGGCATAGCCCGCGTCAGCCTTTTATCTAATAAATGCGCCCCTCCCAGAAGTCGGGGTTTGTTGCACATATTAGATCTAGAATTACTACGGTTATCCGACTAGCACGTACCATCAAACAAACTATAACTGATTTAATGAGCCATTCACAGTTTCACATTTCAAATTGGTTCATACTTGCACATGCATGGCTTAATCTTTGAGACAAGCATATGACTACTGGCAGGATCAACCAGGTAGCACGTCCTCATTGACGTACATTATCGGTACCAATCCGCCCTTGCAGGCAGACAACGGCCGAGCCGGTTGTCGCAATTGAGCGGGTTAAGCTTTCCTTCTCCTACTAGCATCGGTCCAGCCTATTGCGTATCCTACCACTAACTGTGGAGAGGTAGAGGCAACATCGCGTTCTCCGACACGTTCTCATCCAGATAGCTTCTGTGTCGGTTCTAGGCACCAAAAGGGCCATGAGCCTTTATCGTGAGCAAGATCCGAAACCAATAGCGATAGCGAGCATTCCTTGATAGCACCGAGCACAAAACATGCCAGCACAACAAGGAAACTCCGCAAGCACCATTAGGCCAAAGCGGTACACCCGAAGGTGTCCGCCGCGAGGCAAACATGTATGAAGCACCACTTCCCGTAGGTCAGGTACATGCACGCAAGCACTTGAAAGGTAACAGTAACATAAGCCACACGAATGATGGTACACGGCGTCGGTAGTCGGCCGCACGAGGACGGGGGATCTACCAACAGACACGAGTCCAAAGCTACTCATGCGCTCGCGTAGCCACATCAGTCGAAGGCATCCTGAGAGGCCACAGCGCGCGGGTGTTACATCGGCAACAATTACCGTCACAGGGGTTACGCTCTCCTTCCCCCACTAGCATAGGTCCAACGTGTTGTATATCCTACCACAGACTGTGGGTAGAAGGCAACACCCCGTTCTACGACACTTTCTGATCCCGAGAGCTTTCTCTGAAGGGACTCGGGGCTACGCTCTCCTTCCCCTACTAGCATCGGTCCAGCGTGTTGCGTATCCTACCACAGGCTGTGTAGAGAAGGCACCACCCCGTTCTACGACACTTTCTGATACAGAGAGCTTTCTCTGAAGGGACTCGGGGCTCCGCTCTCCTTCCCCTACTAGCATCGGTCCAATGTGTTGCGTATCCTACCACAGACTGTGGAGAGAAGGCAACACCCCGTTCTACAACACTTTCTGATACGGAGAGCTTTCTCTAAAGGGACTCTGCTCGAACATGTAAACACTGACTGTCCACCCGGATAGACCGGGGAGAAGTTGCCCATATGGAACATGAAAAACGTAACGCAGCAATCGCCTTTTTGGGGAATCATGCCGACTGGGAACATTTACGCGACCGGGCAACGACTCCACGACGTCCTAGATGTAGGCAGAGAAACATGTTCAACGTGGCGGAGCGCAAATCATCTATCGTCACGAGGGAAATAAACCGAACTCCTGCTGATCCTCGTACGGATACGTTAAACCAGATTGTTCGATGATACAGGGCTAGGGACGCTTTCTGACTTGAGCCGCCACGCTCTGGCTAGAGTCTGTGTGGAATGGGCGGAAATCCTACTCAAAACGACGTGTTTTTGCCCATAAAACATGCCCCACCCAACTACCCACAGACCCGGGGGGCACACCACCTCCCCCCTACTATACCTGGGGAACGCACCCCCACTTGGACCCCAGCCCTTCAGCTTGTGAAGGAGGGGTACACTATCTGCCGCGGTAGAAAAAAGGGCCATTCCTCTGCCACGGCAGAACTTCCTGCATGGGTTTTGCCAGGATCCAACGTATCGCCCAGATTTTGCCTGTTTTGAGCATACCCGACACACGTGAGACGCTAGTCGTGTTTTCCACGAAGTCGGGCCGTTTTCCACGAAGTCATGGATTTTTGCCCGGTTTCCACGTTTTGGCCGTTTGGTCCAATGTATCGCCCAAATTTTGCCTGTTTTGAGCGTAACCGACACTCGTGAGACGCTAGTCGTGTTTTCCATGATGTCGGGCCGGTTTCAACGAAGTCATGGATTTTTGCCCGGTTTCCATGTTTTGGCCGTTCGGTCCAACGTATCGCCCAAAATTTGCCTGTTTTGAGCATAACCGACACATGTGAGACACTAGTCTTGTTTTCCACGATGTCGGGCAGTTTTCCACGAAGTCGTGGATTTTTGTCCACTTTCCACGTTTTGGCCGTTCGGTCCAACGTATCGCCCAGATTTTGCCTGTTTTGAGCGTAACCGACACACGTGAGACGCTAATCGTGTTTTCCACGAAGTCGGGCCATTTTCCATGAAGTCGTGGATTTTTGCCCGGTTTCCACATTTTGGACGTTTGGTCCAACGTATCGCCCATATTTTGCCTGTTTTGAGTGTAACCGACACTCGTGAGACGCTAGTCGTGTTTTCCACGATGTCGTGCCGGTTTCCACGAAGTCGTGGATTTTTGCCCGGTTTCCACATCTTGGCCGTTCGGTCCAACGTATCGCCCAGATTTTGCCTATTTTGAGCGTAACCGACACACGTGAGACGCTAGTATTGTTTTCCACCATGTCGGGCAGTTTTCCACGAAGTCGTGGATTTTTGTCCGGTTTCCACGTTTTGGCCGTTCGGTCCAGCCTATTGCCCAGATTTGGCCTGTTTTGAGCTTAACCGACACACGTGAGACGCTAGTCGTAGATTTTTCCACAAAGTCGTTGATTTTTGCCCGGTTTCCACGTTTTGGCCGTTTGGTCCACCGTATCGCCCAGATTTTGCCTGTTTTGAGCATAACTGACACTCGTGAGACGCTAGTCGTGTTTTCCACGATGTCGGGCCGGTTTCCACAAAGTCGTGGATTTTTGCCCGGTTTCCACCGTTTTGGCCGTCCGGTCCAACGTATCGCCTAGATTTTGCCTGTTTTGAGCGTAACCGACACACGTGAGACGCTAGTCTTGTTTTCCACGATGTCGGGCAGTTTTGGCCCATTTTCCACGTTTTGGCCGTTCTGTCCAACGTATCGCCCAGAGTTGGCCTGTTTTGAGCGTAACCGACACACGTGAGACGCTAGTCATGTTTTCCACGAAGTCGTGGATTTTTCCCCGGTTTCCACGTTTTGGCCGTTCGGTCCAACGTATCGCCCAGATTTTGCCTGTTTTGAGCGTAACCGACACACGTGAGACGCTAGTCGTGTTTTCGATGAAGTCGTAGAGTTTTCCCCGGTTTCCACGTTTTGGCCGTTCGGTCCAATGTATCGCCCAGATTTTGCCTGTTTTGAGCGTAACCGACACACGTGAGACGCTGGTCGTGGATTTTTGCCCGGTTTCCACGTTTTGGTCGTTTGGTCCAACGTATCGCCCAGATTTTGCCTGTTTTAAGCGTAACCGACACACGTGAGACGCTAGTCGTGTTTTCCACGAAGTCGTGGATTTTCCCCGGTTTCCACGTTTTGGCCGTTCGGTCCAACGTATCGCCCATATTTGGCCTGTTTTGAGCGTAACCGACACACGTGAGACGCTAGTCGTGGATTTTTTCCCGGTTTCCACCTTTTGGCCGTTCGGTTCAACGTCTCCACCAGATTTGTCCTGTCTTCAGCATAACCGACACACGGTGGACGCTAGTTGTGTTTTCCAAGATGTCGGGCGGTTTTCCACGATGTCTCCTGGTTTCCACGTTTTGGCCGTTCGGTCCAACGTCTTGCCCAGATTTGTCCTGTTTTCAGCGTAACCGACACACGGGAGACGCTAGTCGTGTTTTCCACGATGTCAAGCACCAAGTGTTTCCGCTGGTATATGCCAAGATACTTCCATGATGTCGAGGTACGTTCTTCCAAACTTGTTCAGTCTTTTGTTTCGCTAGGTTGTTATCGATTTTTTTCCTTGTGGCAATGTTCTCATCGTGCCGCCTTGTTCGAATAGGAATGACCGAGTGCTACCTTCTTAGATGCATGATGTTCAAACTCATGAACTTGCCTTGGTAAGTTACGAGTAGAACCCAAACATGTTCGTTGGAGTTATCTCGCGATACCTTGTCGGTCTGCTTGGAGTCTGGGGACTTGGTACTTTCATATGTACACAGTTCATGTGGGAAGCCCGATTGCATCTAATATACTGCCAAGTGCCATACGGTAGAAGATAAGTGCTTCTCGGCGGACTTGTATATGATATATCCCGGACTTGGAGGTTTTGTGGAAGCACTTGGCAATGTTGGGAGGCTTCACACCTATTTCATGTAATATGCTGCTAGGTTGCTTTGCATTGATAGAAAAGTGCTTCTCAGTGGTCTCGTGTATGCTTTCTCTCGGACTTGGTGCTTTTGAGGTAGCACTTGGAAACATTGGGGGGCTTCACACCAATTTCATGTCATGTACCGCCAAGTGTTTTCCGTTGATCACAAAGTGCTTCTAGGTGGTCTTGTATATGCTTTCTCCCGGACTTGGTGTTTTAGAGTTAGCACTTGTCAATGTTGTTCGTCTTCATACCTATTTCATGTCATATACTGCCAAGTACTTTCCGTTGATAGCCAAGTGCTTCTCGCTGGTCTTGTATATGCTTTCTCGCAGAGTTGGTGCTTTTGAGGAAGCACTTATCAATGCTAGAAGTAATAGTGCAGATCACAGATGGCAAGTTCGAACCTACTTGGAGAATAGAGGAGTTGGGGGAGGGACGAATCCGTGCGACGTGGGGCTGGATCTCAGTGGATCGTGGCAACATGGCCACTCTGCCACTTACAATGCCCCGTCACGTATTTAAGTCATCTGCAAAGGATTCAACCCACCGCCCGTTTGGAAGGGAGCTTCGAGGCGGCCGGCCACGGCACATCGGCCGGACCGGCTTAGCCAATGGCATGGGCCCTTGGGGGCGCAAGCGGCCCTAACGTCAGTCGGGGCGGGCGGCGGGTGCAAGCGTCGCTTGCTAGCTTGGATTCTGACTTAGAGGCGTTCAGTCATAATCCGGCACACGGTAGCTTCACGCCACTTTCTTTTCAACCAAGCGCGATGACCAATTGTGTGAATCGATGGTTCCTCTCGTACTAGGTTGAATTACTATCATGACACTATCATCTGTAGGGTAAAACTAACCTGTCTCACGACGGTCTAAACCCAGCTCACGTTCCCTATTGGTGGGTGACAATCCAACTCTTGGTGAATTCTGCTTCACAATGATAGGAAGAGCCGACATCGAAGGATCAAAAAGCAACCTCGCTATGAACGCTTGGCTGCCACAAGCCAGTTATCCCTGTGGTAACTTTTCTGACACCTCTAGCTTCAAACTCCGAAGATCTAAAGGATCGATAGGCCACGCTTTCATGGTTCGTATTCGTACTAGAAATCAGAATCAAACGAGCTTTTACCCTTTTGTTCCACACGAGATTTTTTTTCTCGTTGAGCTCATCTTAGGACACCTGCGTTATCTTTTAACAGATGTGCCGCCCCAGCCAAACTCCCTACCTAACAATGTCTTCCGCCTGGATCGGCCCGGTGAGACCGGGCCTTGGAGCCAAAAGGAGGGGACATGCCCCGCTTTCGACCCACGGAATAAGTAAAATAACGTTAAAATTAGTGGTATTTCACTTGCGCCCGTAAAGGCTCCCACTTATCCTACACCTCTCAAGTCATTTCACAAAGTCGGACTAGAGTCAAGCTCAACAGGGTCTTCTTTCCCCCTGATTCCGCCAAGCCTGTTCCCTTGGCTGTGGTTTCGCTTGATAGTAGACAGGGACAGTGGGAATCTCGTTAATCCATTCATCCGCGTCACTAATTAGATGACGAGGCATTTGGCTACCTTAAGAGAGTCATAGGTACTCCCGCCGTTTACCCACTCTTGGTTGCATTTCTTCACTTTGACATTCAGAGCACCGGGCAGAAATCACATTGCGTCAGCATCCGCGAGGACCATCACAATGCTTTGTTTCATGCTCGGTGAAAGCCGCCGAAGGGACGATTCCCGGTCCGTCCCCCGGCCGGCACGCGGCGACCCGCTCTCGCCACATGAGCAGCTCGAGCAATCCGCCAACAGCCGACGGGTTCGAGGCCGGGACCCCCGAGACCAGTCCTCAGAGCCAATCATTTTCCCGAAGTTACGAATCCATTTTACCGACTTCCCTTGCCTACATTGTTCCATTGGACAGAGGCTTTATACCTTGGAGACCTGATGTGGTTATGAGTACGATCGGGCGTGGACGTTACTCGGTCCTCCGGATTTTCATGGGCCACCGGGGGCGCACCGGACACCGCGCGATGTGCGGTGCTCTTCCGACCACTGGACCCTACCTCCGGTTCAACCGATTCTAGGGTTGGCAGGCCGTTAAGCAGAAAAGATAACTCTTCCCGAGGCCCCCGCCGACGTCTCCAGATTTCCTAATGTCGTTGTCAACCGCCGCATCCCGACTCAGGAAATCTTAACCCGATTCCCTTTCGAGGGATGCGTGTGATCGCGCTATCTGCCGGGGTTACCCCGTCCCTTAGGATCGGCATACCCATTTGCAAGTGCCGTTCACATGGAACCTTTCTGCTCTTTGGCCTTCAAAGTTCTCATTTGAATATTTGCTACTACCACCAATATCTGCACCGACGGCCGCTCGCGCCCGGGCTCGCGCCCCAGGTTTTGCAGCGGCCGCTGCGCCCTCCTACTCATCGGGGCATGGCGCTCGCCTAGATGGCCGGGTGTGGGTCGCGCGCTTCAGCGCCATCCATTTTCGGGGCTAGTTGATTCGGCAGGTGAGTTGTTACACACTCCTTAGCGGATTTCGACTTCCATGACCACCGTCCTGCTGTCTTAATCGACCAACACCCTTTGTGGGTTCTAGGTTAGCGCGCAGTTGGGCACCATAACCCGGCTTCCGGTTCATCACGCATCGCCAGTTCTGCTTACCAAAAATGGCCCACTTGGAGCACCCGATTCCGTGGCGCGGCTCACCGAAGCAGCCGCACCATCCTACCTATTTAAAGTTTGAGAATAGGTGGAGGGCGTTGCGCCCCCCATGCCTCTAATCATTGGCTTTACCTGATAGAACTCGTAATGGGCTCCAGCTATCCTGAGGGAAACTTCGGAGGGAACCAGCTACTAGATGGTTCGATTAGTCTTTCGCCCCTATACCCAAGTTAGACGAACGATTTGCACGTCAGTATCGCTTCGAGCCTCCACCAGAGTTTCCTCTGGCTTCGCCCCGCTCCGGCATAGTTCACCATCTTTCGGGTCCCGACAGGCGTGCTCCAACTCGAACCCTTCACATAAGATCAGGGTCGGCCAGCGGTGCGGCCCGTGAGGGCCTCCCGCTTGTCAGCTTCCTTGCACATCCCAGGTTTCAGAACCCGTCGACTAGCACACATGTCAGACTCCTTGGTCTGTGTTTCAAGACGGGTCGGATGGGGAGCCCGCAGGCTGTGGCAGCGCAGTGTCCCATGGGATAGGCCTTTCGGCACGCGGGTACCGGCCGTGCCAACGACGGCCAATGGGGCACCTAAGGTCCACGGACTTTGGCCGCCGGCACAGCCGACAATAGTCCACGCACCGAGCCGAGCGGCGGACCAGCAAAAGCCGTTCCACATATGGCCGGGACGCATCGCCGGCCCCCATCCGCTTCCCTCCCGGCATTTTCAAGCACTCTTTGACTCTCTTTTCAAAGTGCTATTCATCTTTCCCTCGCGGTACTTGTTCGCTATCGGTCTCTCGCCTGTATTTAGCCTTGGACGGAGTCTACCGCCCGATTTGGGCTGCATTCCCAAACAACCCGACTCGTTGACGGCGCCTCGTGATGCGACAGGGTCCGGGCCGGACGGGGCTCTCACCCTCCCATGCGCCCCTTTCTAGGGGTCTTGGGCTCAGTCCGTCGCTGAGGATGCCTCCCCAGACTACAATTCGGATGGCAGGGCCGCCCGATTCTCAAGCTAGGATCTTCCCGGTTCGCTCGCCATTACTAGGGGAATCCTTGTAAGTTACTTCTCCTCCGCTTATTTATATGCTTAAATTCAGCGGGTAGTCCCTGTTGGGGATATACTTTCCGGGTATCCTCACAGTTCCTCACTGACCAGGGTGGCCCACTTCGGGTTAGAGCTTTGCTTCACGGTCGGCCCAGTCAGGGAGAAAGACGGAGTCCAATCCGGCTACGGGAAGGCCCAGAAGACTTACCGACTTAGGCCCATAATGTTACTTGTAATTCAAGATGTACTCTGTAACCGACTCTTAGTCGTAGCCGGATAGATCTCTCCTCCAAACCCTAGGCCGGATATCTATATAAGCCGTCCTAGGGAGAGCCTTTAGGGCACACCCAATACTTTAGACCCTCAACTCGCACAGGCAAAACCATTGTAACCCATATTACTGGATTGCTAGCAGGAGAAGGATCCGTCCAAAGTCGGCGGATTCGAACCTGGGTAAACTTGTGTGCTCACTGTCCCAGAACACCGTACATCTCACACCCCTCTCTTCCGCACGCCTCGAGGACCCCCTCATGGCGTACTTTTCCTCAATCCGATGAAAGTTGGCGCCCACCGTGGGGCAAGTGAGCTTCGGATCTGCGTTCCGAGTGGAATCTGCAAGAATCGGAATCGGCGAGACTATCGCCGTCGGTCGCATCCTCTACGCCAGCGATGTCCCTCTCATCGTTCTCGACGAGACCTGGATTCTGGCTAGGGAGGCCGTGACTGCCTACACAATCATGTCTTTTGGCGAGATCGAAGTTTACATCGGTTTCGCTGAACCTTCCCAACCCACCCTAGCGGTGGTGATAGAGGCAGAAGAATTTTCTAGGTCCCCTTTGTCCGCGGAGGTGGTAGAGTTCCGGATCTCAGAAAACCCTAATCCCAACCAGCCCGCACCAATTGCGGATATAGCGGAGAAATTCGAGCCTGAAGAATACCTAGCGGTCCTAGTAGAATCTGGAGTGGATCTCCCTAGAGAAGCCGGATCCCAGATCGACCCACCCGTGGAAGTCGAAATTCAGGAGGAGCATATCAACGACACTGATTCCGGATCTGATGACGCCGGGACAGACATGCCTTTTCTGAGGTACACACTAAAACGTATGATACTGCAAGGCGAAAGTGTGGGTGCAATCCTCGAGACCATCAAAAGTTTCGACATGGCTGATCGCGAAGGCCGCAGGTACCTCAAGAAGCACGCGTCGCACTTCGTCGGGTACGTGGGATCCGGATCCAGCTCTGCCAAGCTGGAGAAAATACCGACTCTGTGCTGGAGGCAATTGGGACAAATGCTGACGTTCCTGCATCCACGGATGAATCTATGATGTCAGCAGATTTCGGAAAGTTCTTCGTGGAATATGAAGAGGAGTATAACTCCAAAGCTGCAGAAGAACGAGGAGCCATGGATGAAGGATCGGGCGAACACTCTCCCAAAGCCCAGGATGACAAGGACGTCGGAGATAATCCCGAGGTCCAGATGTCCGAAAGTACCGATCAGAGCTTGACTCCGGGAAACGGACCCAAAGCCGTCTTTGCTTCCTGCGCTGCCAAGAAGTCAAAGAAGAGGAACAAGAAGAACAAGACCCTGGCGAAAGACCCTCTGACAGAGGAGGTGATTGCCGAGGAATACGAGGAAGACTCAGATGGAGCACTTATCCCAGAAGAGCCGAAAAAAGAAGCATCGGTGGATGGACACATGATCACCGAAGGTGCGCGTAAACTCATTGATGATGCATTAACCACACCTATCCCTACAGCCGCAGAACTTACTGCGGATGAGCTGGACGAAAGGGCGCAAGCCCTAGAAGCGCGTCGTCAACAACTCCTCGATGAAGCCAAAAACATCGAGGTGGAGAAGAAACGCATGTCAACTAAGGACTACATGTCTCGGTTGCATCAGAAGATAGGGAAGCGTCACACCAATGACGACCAATTCCCACGTGTCCGTGCCGTCCTTTTTGGAGATGAGATGGGGAAGCCACAGAAAGATAGAAATGGAGATTGGGTTTACCCAACCCCAGTACAGAATACCGTGGCGGCCCGAGAAATTCTATCGGCTAATCCAGGACTGGAGGAGATCCGTTTGGGTATCAAACTACTCAACAAGGGACTGGAGCACCAAAAGGTTGCCCTGTCCGGAAGTCAAAAACCGGTCTCGGATTCCGACCAATGTCGCACGGATCCGGCATGGGCTGGCGTAAGATCCCATTACGTCCGGGCGTAGTATCATCACCCCGAACGCTAGGAAGACAATTATTCAAGAACCGGATCGTCAGGACAGCAACACAGAACTGCGTGTACCTCGAGCAATGTTGCTCCAGAGGCCGAGAAAGATGCCATTGCTGCACTGAATACGAAGAACCCTCCCCGACGAGAGTCTAACGTTCGAAGGGGAGAAGATAAAGAGAAACGTCGGGAGGATGATCGTCAAAAAATGCCACCTCCTAAACATGCAAGCCGTCCGGCTGAGCCTCATCGTGGTGGAAACGACGGACGAAGGAACGACTGAAACCATGCTGGCACAAGCCGGCAGGGGGCTCGGCATAGTCAAGATTGTCCCTGGAACCGGAATAATGACGCTCCGGACGGAGGCCGGCGATCAGCCGGAAACAATTTAGCTGCCCCACCCTCTCCACCAAGCAGTCATCACAACGGCTCCCAAGGGGGACAAGGAGGACGACATGGTGGAGGATGTGGTGGCAGAAGCCGAAGTCCGGCTCCAAGGCACCGCAGCCACAGCCAACATTCGGGACGATCTCTATCCCCGAGCGACACAAGGCACAGGATCAATTCCAACATAGAGGCGCGACACTATGAAAACGATGGCATGTACGTGGGCCCAAAGTGCTTCGGACCATGCATTAGAGCTACAAGATTCCTAGAAGGATTTGCTATCTCAAGGCACATCCAAGCCTACAACGGCATTGCTCGGCCAGATACTTGGCTACAAGATTTTTCCCAAGCTTGCTGCATCGCCAAAGGCGGAAACAGCCTGGTCGCAACCGGATATCTCCCGCTTATGTTGCGGAAGACGGCGCGATCATGGCTCAATGAACTTCCGAAGAACACCATCCATAACTGGCATGACATGCAAAGTGTGTTCTTTCAGAATTTCGAAGGCACATATCGGAGGCCCTGTTCGGTAGGAGACCTACAGCGTTGCACCCAGAAAGCCGGAGAAACTTGCCGGGATTACCTCAGACGATGATCGACACCAAGAACTCCTGTGAAGGAGTAAACGATCAAACCGCGATTGAAGTGTGACAAGGTCACTGATTTGGGAGAAATGATAGAAACAACGAGCAAGTATGCAGATGCTGACAATGATGCAGAGGGATTACTTAACGTCCTAGCTGTGCCTTAGTCGGCAAGACAACCAAAGCAACAAGCTCAGAAGCACAAAAATACCTCGGAAGAAAAACCCAACGCAGAAACAACGGTGGTTACTACTGTTTCCGGGTCTGGAGGACGAGGAGGACGCAGCAGAGGCTGCGGGCATGGCTGTGGGACTTCAAGGGTCCAAGGTAGAGGAGAACAGCAACCAGGCAAAACCTACTCTTGGGCCGACATTGCCAATAACCCATGTGTGCATCACTTAGACGCCAATGGGGGCTCATCCAACACCAATGCTGAATGTCGTTTTAATGACGACATCGAGAGAGATTATACCGTGGACTACAAAGCTAAGTATAAGAAGGGAAAGAAAAATCCCGAAAAAGACAAAGAGACCAAGGAAGATTCCGACATGGAGGAAGCTGATACTTCAAATCCCAAGCCGGAAGGGAAGAAATCTTTTCCCACCAAGAAGGACACTTACGTCACCTTCCTCGGATATCAACCAACAAAGGTCAAGAAAGCAGTTCTCCACGAGCTTAATGCAACAGTTCTGGCTGTCCCTCAATATTTGGACTAGTCGGAAGTGGCAATCACATTTGACCGCGCTGATCATCCGCCTAAGTTGCACAGGCGAGGAAAACACGCCTTAATCGTCAACCCACTTATTGACGGTTATGGTTTCTCCAAGACCCTCATGGACGTTGGTAGTAGCATCAATATTCTCTATGTCGAAACGCTATGCCGGATGAAGATCTCGGAAACCCAGCTGAACCATAGCTCTATGATCTTTCACGGAGTTGTCCCAGGAAGACAAGCTAATTCCCTGGGAGAGATTACTTTGGATGTAACCTTTGGAACTCCAAAGAACTATCGGACGGAGGCACTTTCTTTCGAAGTGGTCCCGTTCAAGAGTGCATACCACGCTATATTCGGACGTCCGGCTTACTGGGCTTTTATGGCTCGTCCGTGTTACATTTACAATATGATGAAAATTCTAGGTCCCAACGGCGTGATCACCATCAGGGGAGACCCGAAGAAAGCGCGAGAGTGCGAGGATGGAAATGCCTCCTTTGCAGAAGCCGTGCTGCACGCCCAGGAGTACCAGGAGATCAAGAAGAGCATAGATCCGTCCGAGATGCCCGCAACAAAGAAGGAGGTGACAAAGCCAAATCTAGAGTTCAAGGCATCGGAAGAGACGAAGAAAGCGCCGTTGAAGGATGATGACCCCTCCAAGGTGACCCAGATAGGCGTAGGCCTAAGTAGTGCATGGGAAAGCGCGCTCGTCAAGTTCCTCTAAGCAAATCAAGATATCTTCGCATGGAAGCCATCTGACATGACCGGAGTACCTAGGGAACTTGCCGAGCACTCTCTAAATGTAAACCTGAATGCTAAACCCGTCAAACAGTCCCTACGACGGTTTGGTGATGAAAAGCGTAAGGCAATAGCTAAGGAACTAGCACGGCTCGAGTTAGCCCGATTCATAGAAGAGGTCATCCACACTGAGTGGTCGGCCAATCCTGTAATGGTCCCTAAAAAGGACACCACTGATTTAAGGATGTGTGTTGATTATACTGCCTTGAACAAGGCTTGTCTAAAAGATCCGTTTGCTCTGCCTAGAATTGAGTTATCGATTCTACGGTAGGCTCGGAACTCCTCTGTTTTCTCGACGCATATTCCGGTTATCACCAAATCCGGATGAAGGAATCTGACAAAGTCAAAACTTCATTCATAACCCCTTTCAGAACCTTCTGTTTTGTTACGATGCCCTTTGGGCTGAAGAATGCAGGAACTACGTACCAGCGCATGATATAGTGTTGCCTCCATGACCAACTCAGACGCAATGTACATGCATACGTGGATGATATCGCGGTGATGTCCAAAAAGAAGGAAACACTAATTTCCGACTTGGAGGAGATATTTGCCAATCTACAAAAATACAACATCATGTTTAACCTGAAGAAATGCTTCTTTGGAATACCAGCCGGAAAATTGTTAGGTGTCATTGTGTCTCAAAGAGTCATAGAGGTGAACCAAGACAAAATCAAGGGTATACTCAATATTTCCAGGCAAACTCGCCTGAAGGACGTACAAAGATTAACTGATTGAATTGCTGTGGTTAGTCGATTTGTAAGATGGCTTAGTGGAAGAGCCGCACCATTATACAAACTCTTGAAAAAGACCAAGGATTTTGTTTGGACTGACGAAGATGAAGCTGCACTACAAGATCTGAAGAGAGCACTCTCATCTGCTCCTATCCTTGCAACGCCGGAACCTAGGAAACGATGTTGCTCTACCTTGCTACGGCAAATAAGGTCGTTAGTATCGTCATGGCAGTGGAGAGACGAGAGGAAAATCAGGAACACCTGGTGCAGCGTCCGACTTACTTTGTCAACGAGGTCCTGAAGGAAGCAAAAGAGCGGTATCCGCACTATCAAAAGTTGGCTTACGGTGTTTTTCTGGGATCTCATAAGTTACGACACTACTTTCAGGAGCATACAATTATCGTGGTGAGCACAGCTCCCATGAGAGATATAATCAACAACAGTGACGCCACAGGACGCATCGCCAAATGGGGCATAGAGCTTTCATCTTTTGATATTGAGTATAAACCTCGGACAACAATCAAATCCTAGATCCTTGCTGACTTTGTCGCTGATTGGATAGAGACGAAGGAGAACATGATCCTCCCTGAGTTGGAATATTGGACTCTCTTTTTCGATGGGTCTAAGGCTCGAGGGGGCTCAGGGGCTGGCATGGTACTCAAATCACCCCAAGGAGACAAACTTTTATACGTGTTGCAGATCCACTTCACAGCGACAAACAATATTGTCGAGTATGAAGCACTGTTGCATGGAATCCGGATTGCCAAGGATATTGGCATCCGACGTTTGATGTGTTATGGAGATTCGGATCTTGTTGCTCAACAAGTGTCGGATATTTGTAATGCAAATAAACACATGGCAGCATATAAAGCTGTCATGGATGATCTATCTAAATCGCTCGAAGGGTTTGAAGTTTAACACATCCCTCTAGCAAAAATGAGGAAGCAGACGCACTATGTCGAATAGGTTCTGCGCAGAAAGAGGTCCCGAATGGCGCTTTTTTAGAGCACCTCAAAGTTCCCTCAATAAAGGGAGTAGATGAGGAATATCCGACCAAGTCCGACTTACCTTTGATAGCAGTTCTCGATATCATTCCCAGCTGGACTCAACCCTACCTCGATTATTTCGTAGATGGCAAATTACCCGAAGATGAGGTGCTGAGCCGGCATATTATCCGACAAGCAAAATCCTATACTATTGTTAAAGGTGAGCTCCATAAACAGAGTGTTTCTGGGGTTTTCAGCGCTGTGTATCTCCGGAAGAAGGAGTGGAAATCTTAAGAGAAATCCACGAAGGCGGGTGTGGTCACCACGCTGTAGCCAAATCTTTGGTGGCAAAAGCTTTTAGACACGGATTTTTCTGGCTTACAGCTCAGGCAGATGCCGAACGATTAGTCAAGACGTGCAAAGGCTGCCAAAAGTACACCAAGCAAGCTCATGTTCCGGCTGATCAGCTACGAACAATACCTATAACATGGCCCTTTGCGGTCTGGGGGCTTGATATGGTAGGACCATTGGAACGAGCTCCAAGTTGATTTACTCACCTCTTAGAGATGGTGGATAAATTTACCAAATGGATTGAGGCTAAACCTGTCACTAGTTGTGATGGATCAACAACCAAAATATTTGTCGAGGATGTTATAATCCGGTATGGTTATCCGCATAGCATTATCACGGACAATGGGAGTAACTTCTCTATGGGAGAATTGGCTGAATTCTGCAACGAGCAAAATATCCGGCTTGACATTGCGTCAGTCGCACATCCACAAGCTAACGGACAAGTCGAAAGAGAAAATGGTTTAATCCTATAAGGCCTAAAACCGAGACTCGAAGCACCACTACGGCGTGCTGCGGGGGCTTGGGCAGAGGAATTACCCTCTGTAATTTGGAGTTTACGAACAACTCCAAACAGGTCAACTGGATACACACCTTTCTTCTTGGTCTATGGCGCAGAAGCAGTTCTTCCTAGTGATTTGATTCATACTTCTCCTAGAGTGGACGCATATATTGAAGAGGATGCCGAGATTTCTCGACAAAATGATCTCGACTTAGTCGAAGAAGTTCGTGTTGTTGCTGAAATGAGATCAACAGCCTATCAGTAGAAGTTACGCAAGTATCATAGCCAGAGAGTCCGAGATAGATCTTTCAATAAAGGTGACTTGGTTCTCCGGCTTGTGCAACAAATAAATCACAAACTTTCCCAGTATGGGAAGGTCCCTTCTTAGTTAGTCGAGTATTGCACAATGGATCGTACTACTTAACTGACATGAGGCCAGTCAAAGAAAGACCTGCTACTAAGAAGTGAAAGAGAGATGGAGGCAGTACAAATCCGGATGAGTTAGACAGACCATGGAATATTGCTCAGCTACGTTCCCTTTATTCTTAGTTTATCCTTCTTTGTAATCATACATATGTACATGTTCTGTGAGAAATAAAAGTTTTGGTTGCCTCAAGTTTTTCTAAGAAGTTTTTACCATCTTATTTCCAAATGATCATGTCATAGTCGAAAATCCCAGAATGCTTGAAAGTACTTTATGCTCATGTTCGTTCTGGTCTAGATTTCCGATTCTAAAATTGCTACCTTCGGGTATAATTCTAAAATTTCTAGTCTTTACTTTGGTTATTTCTCTGATTGCTGGGTGGAGGCATTTTCCGAGTAGTGAATTGTTGGTACTGGAAGTCGGCTTTGTTTCCGAGTTTAAACTGGTTTAGCAATTGAGCTCCGTTGCTCGGCAAAGTTTCCGGCGGAAGGTTTAGCCGGCTCACGAAAGGAACGAGGCGGAAAGCCAGATAAAAGATAAGTAGAGGTGAAAAAATACAAGTGCTTATGTAAACATTTCAGGCACACAAAAAAACTTAAATCCAAAAAGTGTTGAATAGATCAAAAGCTTAGCACTAGCAAAGTTAAAGTATTGCATATTTACAGACGCATCATGTTTTTTCGGAATAATACAAAAATTTCCGATCTATGATGCAGGAGCTGCCGGCTCGCTGGATACGTTGCCTTGATATCTTTTCGAGATGTCCACATCCGAGGTGGTGCGTTCATCGTCGGAAATTTCTGCTGTTTCTTCTGGAGGCGGAGGCGGAGTGTCCATGCGGTTAAAGAATGGAGTATCGTAGTTGGTCAAGTCAGCTACATGACACCCATATCCGGCACAGGAGTCCATAATGGCCTTGATGTCCTGCTCATGGCCATCTTCGTCCACTGTAGAATAACCTCTGGTCACTTGCCATATCTCCATGTTTCCATGGTGGCTCATGATCATGGTGAGAGCGTTCTGCGCTGCTGATCGCGCGTAGGACATGTTCCAATCCTGAACAAGCTGCGCCATTTCCTTTGCCTTGTCTCACACCTGAAAATCCGACATGCTGTGCATGTCCGGAATCCTTAGAGCTTCGCCAATGTCCTCAAGGGATTGGCAGAAGTCATGAAGCAGGTCACCAACTTGGGTAAGACAGTTGGTGTGAGGTTCGGTGGAGGAAGAGTCCGTCAAGTTCAGAGGACCTATATACAAAACAATTTAAGAAATATCCGACACTGAAGAAAGTCGAAGAAAAAATAAGTCAGACGGATGGAACGTACCGAAAATGACGTCGTCAATTTTGGTCTTCTCCTCCCGGAGATTTGGAGTTCATCCCGAAGTGCCTGGGAAAGGTCCCCCTCTCTGCTTAGCTCATTCTTGAGGTCCGAGATTGTTTTATCGTGAGCAGCGATCTTGCGATCATGCTCTTCAGTAGCCATGGAGGAGGATTCAAGGACTTGAGCTATGCTCTTTTCATGATCCACCTTGAGCTTATCCAGCTCTTGGCGAAGCTCCTTGTTCTCCACCACCAAGGTCTTGAGGTTCTCAGCCTCTTCAATCATGGCATAGGATTGTTTCACTAGCGATGTAAGTCAAAAAAGAACAACAGTTCTGAAAAAAATTCGACATTGAAAATACAAAGACAAAAGTTTGAGTCTTGGAATGTTTACCTTCGGCCTCATTCTTGGCAACTTTCAGCTCAACATTTTTAAGCCATAGAGCTTTGATCTCTCTCCGCTTATCACAAACATTCTTCAATAAATCCTGGTTATAGGTACATACATTCTGTAAGTCAGAGTACCCAAAGTCAGAAAGCTACTTAAGACTCGGGCTAATATTTTTGCTAATATCAGCACGAGCCTTGGGGGCTACACTAGTTCATTCTTTGGCATCCTAATAAAGCATAAACCCGGATTATATATCCTACCTCATGCTTGGGGGATAGAGGATATGATATAAAATAAAGGAAAAAACAGGAGTTGGAATTTCGACTTACATATTGTTCGCGGGTGAGCTTATCCAAACCCGCGTTCACTTCAGCGGCCACCTTTTCGGCGAGAGTTAGAGGAAACACTAGGGCTGTTTGAAGCTCACCAGACCTAATCCTCTCGTCGCGAAGGTGCACTTGGGCAAGAAGATCAGAGAACTTGATGTCCTCTGCCTTTTGCGCTTCTTCTTCGGCAGACAAATTTCTTTTCTCCAGGCATTGCCTGGCTAGCCGCTGGATCACTTCTGCAGATTTCCGGGATATGCCAAACTTGGCAAGTCCCGGATTGCGGAGAAGGTTCTCGGCGAAGTTTTCTGCCGAGGGATCATTACCCAAAGAGGGTTCACCCTTATCTAAATCTGACTCACCCATGGTCACGTCAGTTTGCGATTCAAGGATCGCAGGCTCCATGGAAGGAGCCGGATCTTCTACGATGACCGGAGAAGGAGTGATCACCGGCGTTGCGGAAGGTTGAGGGGCAGGAGTCGGAGGAGCCATGACAGGAGAAGCTATGGTAAGCTTCATCTGTCGTAGGGGCTTCAAAGAAATCCCTTTCCCCTTGCCCTTGATGAGTGGCTTTGCTCTGAGAATGTAGTAAAGTCGGAAACGTTACGTCTCGGAAAGACATTTGAGTAAAGTACAAAGGCAGAAGTTGTGACTGAAAGTTACCACTTCACAACAGGCACCTCCTTTGTGCCAACAACCACTGTCGGAGCTTTGCGCTTCTTGAGCGCAAGGTCCGGCAATGGGACCACCTCTGTCTCCTGAGAAAACTCAGGAGGATATCCTTCGAGCGGGGCAAATTCCGAATCGGGGAGGTCAGCAAGCTAAAAAGAAGAAAACATATCAGTATTACAGAATAACTCGAAGATTGAAACACATAAAAGGTGTACTGTTAGAAACTTACCGGCACCACGCGGTTTTCCGCCATGTGCATATCCAGAGAAACCACCGGGATTCTCCTCTCGATCCGCTCCTTGATCAGCCATTTTATCTGGCTTATATAGCCCTGTGTGGTGTAGGCTTTGGGGCTGATGCAGAGGGAATATTTCTTGGATGACGTGATGGAATGCATCAGTCGATCCCCATGGTACTGAAGGGGCTGGATCCGACGTGAGACTCAGTATTGGACCAAGTCGGATCCCTTCAGACCCTTTTGTTTGATCAAATATTCAATCCGCCTCTTAGCGAGGATCAGATTGTCGGTGAGAGCCGGAGTAGCCTCGTCCCAAGAAGGTTGGGCCGTGGCAGCTCTGTCAACAAAAGCCGGCAAAGAGTGGCTTTGCCGGGAGCCGGAATATCCTTATGATAGAAAAACGTGGCTGGCCATTGTTTGACTGAGTCACTAGCTAGAATTTTGGGATATGCGTGCTTGCGTCTAAGCGAAAAACTGATAGTGCCGGTGATGTAAGGAACATCGGCGGTGATGGATTTTGTCCGAACATGAAAATAGTACCGGAAAAGAGTCAAACTCGGCCTAATGCCGAGAAAGCCCTCACACAACAAAGCATATGCATTCATCTCTAAGAGAGA
>CAJUXJ010001282.1:40000-42500 GCA_910589775.1 Avena eriantha
CACGAGGAAAATAAACCAAACTCCTACTGATCCTTGTACGGATACGTTAAACCAGATTTTTCGATAATATAGGGTTAGGGACGCTTTCTAACTTAAGCCGCCATGGTCTGGCTAGAGTCTGTATGGAATGGGTGGAAATCCTACTCAAAACGACGTGTTTTTGCCCATAAAACATGCCCACCCAACTGCCCACAGACCCGGGGGGGGGGGACGCCACCTCCCCCCTACTATACCTGGGAAACGCACCCCCTTGGACCCCTGCCCTTCAGCTTGTGAAGGAGGGGTACACTGTGTGCCGCGGCAGAGAACTGGGCCATTTCTCAGTCGCGGCAGAACTTCCTGCATGGGTTTTGCCAGGATCCAACGTATCGTCCAGATTTTGCCTGTTTTGAGCGTAAACGACACACGTGAGACACTAGTCGTGTTTTCCCGGAAGTCGGGCTGTTTTCCACGAAGTCGTGGATTTTTGCCCGGTTTCCACGTTTTGGCCGTGTGGTCCAATGTATCGCCCAGATTTTGCCTGTTCTGAGCTTAACCGACACTCGTGAGACGCTAGTCGTGTTTTCCACGATGTCGGGCCGGTTTCCACGAAGTCGTGGATTTTTGCCCGGTTTCCACGTTTTGGCCGTTTGGTCCAACGTATCGCCCAGATTCTGCCTGTTTTGAGCGTAACCGACACACGTGAGACGCTAGTCTTGTTTTCCACGATGTCGGGCAGTTTTCCATGAAGTCGTGAAATTTTGTCCGGTTCCCATGTTTTGGCCATTCGGTCCATCATATCGCCCAGATTTTGCCTGTTTTGAGCGTAACCGACACACGTGAGACGCTAGTCGTGTTTTCCACGAAGTCGGGCTGTTTTCCACGAAGTCGTGGAATTTTGCCCGGTTTCCACGTTTTGGCCGTTTGGTCCAATGTATTGCCCAGATTTTGCCTGTTTTGAGCGTAACCGACACTCGTGAGACGCTAGTCGTGTTTTCCATGATGTCGGGCCGGTTTCCACGAAGTCGTGGATTTTTGCCCGGTTTCCACGTTTTGGCCGTTCGGTCCAATGTATCGCCCAGATTTTGCCTGTTTTGAGCGTAACCGACACACGTGAGACACTAGTCTTGTTTTCCACGATGTCGGGCAGTTTTCCACGAAGTCGTGTATTTTTGTCTGGTTTCCACGTTTTGGCCGTTCGGTCCAACGTATTTCCCAGATTTGCCTGTTCTGAGCGTAACCGACACACGTGAGACGATAGTCGTAGATTTTTCCACAAAGTCTTGGATTTTTGCCCGGTTTCCACGTTTTGGCCGTTTGGTCCAACTTATCGCCTAGATTTTGCATGTTTTGAGCGTAACCGACACACGTGAGACGCTAGTCGTGTTTTCCATGATGTCGGACCGGTTTCCACGAAGTCGTGGATTTTTGCCCGGTTTCCACCGTTTTGCCGTTCGGTCCAACGTATCGCCCAGATTTGGCCTATTTTGAGCGTAACCGACACACGTGAGATGCTAGTCGTGTTTTCCACGATGTCGGGCAGTTTTGGTCCGGTTTCCACGTTTTGGCCGTTCGGTCCAACGTATCGCCTAGATTTGGCCTGTTTTCGGCGTAACCGGCAGACGTGAGACGCTAGTCGTCTTTTCCACGAAGTCGTCGATTTCCCCCCGGTTTCCACATTTTGGTCGTTCGGTCCAGCGTATCGCACAGATTTTGCCTGTTTTGAGCGTAACTGACACACGTGAGACGCTAGTCGTGTTTACCACAATGTCGGGCAGTTTTCCACGAAGTCGTGGATTTTTGTCCGTATTCCATGTTTTGGCCGTTCGGTCCAACGTATTGCCCAGATTTGGCCTGTTTTGAGCGTAATCGACACACGTGAGACGATAGTCGTAGATTTTTCCACAAAGTCGTGGATTTTTCCCCGGTTTCCACATTTCGGCCGTTCGGTCGAACGTATCGCCCAGATTTTGCCTGTTTTGAGCGTAACCGACACATGTGAGACGCTAGTCGTGTTTTCCATTAAGTCGTGGATTTATCCCTGGTTTCCACGTTTTGGCCATTCGGTCCAACGGATTACCTAGATTTGGCCTGTTTTGAGCGTAACCGACACACGTGAGACGATACTCGAAGATTTTTCCACAAAATCGTGGATTTTTACCCGGTTTCCACGTTTTGGCCGTTTGGTCCAACGTATCGCCCAGATTTTTCCTGTTTTGAGCGTAACCGACACTCGTGAGATGCTAGTCGTGTTTTCCATGATGTCAGGCTGGTTTCCACGAAGTCGTGGATTTTTGCCCGGTTTCCGCCGTTTTGGCCGTTCGGTCCAATGTATCGCCCATATTTTGCCTGTTTTGAGCGTAACCGACACACGTGAGACGCTAGTCTTGTTTTCCACAATGTCGGGCAGTTTTTCCCCGGTTTCCACGTTTTGGCCGTTCGGTCCAACGTATCGCCCAAATATTTCCTGTTTTGAGCATAACCGACACACGTGAGACGCTAGTCTTGTTTTCCACAATGT
>CAJUXJ010001282.1:47500-52500 GCA_910589775.1 Avena eriantha
TCTCACCCTCCCAGGCGCCCCTTGCCAGGTTACTTGGGCTCGGACCATCGCTGAGGACGCCTCTCCAGACTACAATTCGGACGGCAGGGCCGCCCGATTCTAAGGCTGGGCTCTTCCCGGTTAACTCGCCGTTACTAGGGGAATCCTTGTAAGTTTCTTCTCCTCCGTTTATTTATATGCTTAAATTCATAGGGTAGTCCCACCTGACATGCGGTCGCGGTCAGAGCGTCTTGCGCACCGTTCAAAGGGTCTACGAGGCCATCACGTCGGCTACGCGTCGGCACACTGCGGTAAGTAAAGCGAGGACGCTTGATACATTGCAAATGTATCTATAATTTTTGACGTTCCATGCTTGGTTTTATCCACTGTCTTGTGTTTTGTTCCAACTTTGGAGTACTTTTCATATGATTTATTGGACTAACCTATTAACAAGAGCCACAGTGCCAGCTGCCTGTTTTCTACTAATTTTGGTTCCAGGAAAGTCAAAAAATGAATATTCTCGGAATTAGAGGGGACAAAAGCCAAAGTGCTTATTTATTCGGAAGTGATCAAGTGCTAGAATACGAGGCGGAGAGGGGCCACAGGGCGGCCACACCACCTGGCCGCGCGGCCAGGCCTGGCCCGCACCGGGGGTGGTGTGGCCAGCCCAGGCACCCCCTCGGCCTCCCGTTCTGACTATAATATGCCCTCGGGACGAAAACCCTACGTACCCGATCAAAAATCCACGAAAGAGTCTGTAGCCGCCGTCATCTCCATCCCTAGATCGGGAGGGATCTGAAGCTCTTCCCGGCACCCTACCGGAGACGGGAATTCACCCTGGAGGCTTTCTTCATCACCATGCAAGCCTCCGGTGTGATGCGTGAGTAGTTCATCCTTTGACTATGGATCCATGTAGTAGCTAGATGGTTGATTTCTCCTCCTTTGTTCTTTCATGTTTAGATCTTGTGAGCTCCGTTCATGATCAAGATCATCTAGTTGTAATTCATACATGTTGTGTTTGCGGGGATCTGATGGATATTGAGATGCTATTTCAGATTGATTATTGATTCTATCATGTCTATGTTATTTGAGATCTTGCATGCTTTCCATTGTTAGTAGCTATCTTGGGCAAGTAGATGCTAGCAACTCAAAGAGTTAGTATTTATGCTCGATAGTGGGTTCATGCCTCTGGTAATCTGGGGAAGTCACAAAAATCTCTAAGGTACTAGATGTGTTGTTGCTACTAGGGAGAAAACAACAATCCTTTGTTCATAGAACAATCGTATTGTTTACTTTACACGCAGTTCGTAAAGCGATAATCTGTTGCTTGCAACTTAATACTGGAGGGGGTTCGGATGATAACCTGAAGGTGGATTATTAGTCATAGATGCAGTTGGATGGCGGTCTATGTATTATGTTGTAATGCCCAATCAAGTCTCAGAGGAGTCAAGATGATTAGTATATGCATGTATTGCTTTCTCAGTGTTTGTCAATTGCCCCGCTGTAATTTGTTCACCCAGCATGTTATCTATCTAAGGAGAGCCACCTCTAGTGAACTATGGATCCCGGTCCTTTTTCTTTACATACAATCTATAAACTGTTTCTGCTTTGTGTTTACTTTCTGCAAACTTTTACTTCTTTACATTCGATACGTTTAATCCTTTGTTTTCTGCAAAAAACGGTGAGATTGACAACATCATCGCAAGTTGGCGACAAAGTTCTGTGGTTGTGTTGTGCAGGTCACCACGTTGCTACTAGCACCGGTAGTGCGCCCTGCCAAATCTCAGCTACTAACACCTTTGGGGTGTTTCCTTGCTCCTACTGGTTCGATTAAACCTTGGTTTCATAACTGAGGGAAGACTTGCTGCTGTATTCATCGTACCTTCCTCTTGGGGTTCCCAACGAGATCTACGTCGAAAGTCGAGTGCATCAAGATTTTTCTGGCGCCGTTGCCGGGGAGTCAAGGACATCTTCACAAGGGGAGTCGCTCATAACCAATCTCTTTACTTTGTTGTTTTTGTTTTGCTTAGTTTTCTTTTTGCTTAGTTTGCTTCTTTTGTTCCTCCAAAAACACAAAAAATTAGTTTTACTTGTTTGCTTTCTTATTTGAAAAACACACAAAAATTAAGACTCCTTTAGTTGTCACCCCTTCCCTAGCTCACCATGTTGGTCCCTACATTCACCCTTAAAGACCTTCCAATTGGTAGTGGTTCTATAATGTGGAAAGATAACATTGAAGAATTCTTTAATCATGTTAGCAAACATGAAGATACTGAGGATAGATCCCTTGTAGAACTTGCTCCAAATTATGAGATTGTTGCAGCTTCTTTAATTCACATGTTAGAAGCTAGGTTTGTTAACCTCAACCCCTTAATGCAAGTAATGTTTCTTAAGCTTAAAGAAATTGAGGATACTGAAAAGAGGGATTTTATTCTAGAAACTTTGTTTAAGGAGTTCTATGATGTTGCCAAGGAAGCTAGAAAAGTTTTTGAACGTTTCAATATGCTAGGCTCATGTGTAGATGTTGTTGGTACACGAGAAAATATCAACAAAACCGATCCTAATGGGGAGGAACTTAAGATACCAATACCCTTTAAACTAGTAGCAATACATGATGCCATAGAAAAGAATCTTGATTGGATTGTTCCTGCAAACCCTTTTGATGAGAATAGTGAACCCAAGAGTATTGATAGAGGATCCTCTAGAACTTATTTGGATGATATACCTTGCCTTGTTGAAAATATTTCTGGTATTGATCTTAATGCTTCTTCATTTGAGAACACTTGATTCTTTCTTTGCTTATTATGCCTAACTTAAAGGCGTTAAAGAAAACTACTTGTTGGTAGATAATGCAAGAGTTTTAGTTGAGTCTTGGAAGTTATTACATCTGTAATAACCTCTCCTTATCATTTTTATTTGCTTTTTGTGCCAAGAGTAACCTCTAATGAGAGTGAAGTAATGATTTGGAAAGTTGTTGTCCCGAAACAGATTTCTATGCTTCACCGTAAAAATTCCTGAGAGAGTTCTGCACGTTGGATTGAGCTGTAATTTTTTTTCTTCTGCCCCAGGTTCTTATCTAACTTTCGTTAGTTCAACACTTTTTGAGTTGAGCAACATAAGGTCTTCTAAAAAATTTGTCTTTACCTGCTGGTCTGTTTTGACAGATTTCTGCCATTTTCTGCATTTGCTTCTTGTTAGTTCCTTCTTGAGTTCCTTTGGGGAATTGAGCTTTTTTAGGGAAGTGCTACAGTATCTAGTGTTCTAATGGAAGTTTATTTGGTGTTAGAACTTAACCTTGAGACTTATTTATCTTAAGTGCACTAATGTTGCTAATGAGATTGTGTGAAGTTTTGTATGAAGGAAAATTTTCAGGTGTATGGAAGGAATGAGTAATGAGATGAAGGATGGACTAAAGCTCAAGCTTGGGGATTCCACGCATGTCACCCCAAGAAACATCCAAGAAGTACAAGCGTCAAAGCTTGGGGATGCCCAAGGCATCCCCTTCTTCATCAATAAAAATCCCAGGTTTCTTCCAAACGCTTCATTTTTATTGTTTCATGCACAGTTGTGTTTTTCTTAGAGCGTCTTCTTTTTCGTTTTTGTTTTAGTTTTTAGTTTGCTTGGTTTGCTTAGTTTTCTGAATAACTTGGTTGGACCCCCTCTTTCACAATTTGGTTTGCAAATAGTTTGGTTTGGTTTGGAAAAGAGTAGAAAAAGTTCATGCTTTTGTGGTAAAAGGAGCTTGTTTTTGACTGTGGCCTATGCTTTGTCATGCCATGCTTGGTATTGTTTTGGCTTTATGCTTAGTATTCTTTGCTGTAGCATGGCTTGTTATAAACAATTGAGATTGCTTAATGTGCCTTGGATGAATCATGCTTTGTTTTAGCATATTAAAGCATAGTATAGTGGTATTCTCCTTTGATGCTTTATTTGGGTTGACTTGGCGCATGCTCACACCATCCTATGACTATCTCAAGTCACCATAGCCTTTATGATCCTTTAGTTTTCAACTTGTAGTATCACTTTATGCTTTGATCAATGATGTTTTGTCGCTTTGCACGATTATGGCCATTATTGCTCTCTTAGTTTGTCGCTCCCAGTCTTTTGCTAGTCTCCACAACAAAGTATGAGTTCCACTCATGCATCCAACTCCCTAAACCAAGTTAATCAAAAGAGTCCACCATACCTACCTACTAGCTTATGCTATTCAAAGTATATTCATGCTTCTGTTTACCTTCCACTTGTTATGAAAAAACTAGTGATTAAAGCTCTCACGAACTTGATGGCACACTTTACTTTACTTGCCCTTAATAAACTTGAACCATTGTGTCTTCTATGTTGTATATGCTTGCACTTATTTGTCGAGAATTAGCAGAACCATGCTTTCATGGGGAACGCTTTCAACATTGCACTTGGTACTTGTACCTAGTTGATATCATGCTCTTTTGTATATGGATGTCGTCGGTGTGAAATGAAAGGGGAGCTTGTAAGTCCATGGAGTTATGTATATGTGTTAGAGAAACGCCTGGACCGTTGGTCTAATCCATGCTGACATGGTGGAAACCTGCAGCGTAACCATAATGAGCTGTCTATGAAGCATTTTTCTTATAAAAAAATAGTCATTTACTGAGAAAAAAGAGAAAAATAGAAAAAAGAGATACTATGAAAAGAGGAAAGAGAGAAAAGGCACCATATTCCCATGGTAAATAAGAAGAATGCTGAGATACTCGTTTTCTACTTGCCTTGTCATTTCGATATGGGGATTCTTCCGTATCATGGGGCAAGCGGTACCCCCGTTGGCGGTTCTCAATGATACACATATACTTACGATGACAAGAACTTAGCGGTGACAAAACTTGAGTAGCATGAGGAGCGGCCCTCGTATACAAGGGACATGAGATTTCTGACTTATACTTCGTCAAGCATGTACACCATAGTTTGTTCACTTTAACCTTAATCACTTCAAGATGCTTATGATATGGGCAATGAGAGCTGAAAGCTATAAGTACCATAATTTTTGG
>CAJUXJ010001282.1:60000-70000 GCA_910589775.1 Avena eriantha
ACGTTCAACGTGGCAGAGCGCAAATCGTCTATCGTCACGAGGCAAATAAACCGAACTCCTGCTGATCCTCGTACGGATATGTTAAACTAGATTTTTCGATAATACAGGGCCAGGGACGCTTTCTGACATGAACCGCCACGCTCTGGCTAGAGTCTGTGTGGAATGGGTGGAAATCCTACTCAAAACGACGTGTTTTTGCCCATAAAACACGCCCCACCCAACTCCCCACAGACCCGGGGGCACGCCACCTCCCTCTTACTAGACCTGGGGAACACCCCCCCCCTGGACCCCTGCCCTTCAGCTTGTGAAGGAGGGGTACACAGTCTGCCGCGGCAGAGAAAAGGGCCATTTCTCTGCCGCGGAAGAACTTCCTGCATGGGTTTTGCCAGGATCCAACATATCGCCCAGATTTTGCCTGTTTTGAGCGTAACCGACACACGTGAGATGCTAGTCGTGTTTTCCAGGAAGTCGGGCCGTTTTCCATGAAGTCGTGGATTTTTGCCCGGTTTCCATGTTTTTGGCCGTTTGGTCCAACGTATCGCCCAGATTTTTCCTATTTTGAGCGTAACCGACACTAGTGAGACGCTAGTCGTGTTTTCCACGATGTCGGGCCGGTTTCCACATTTTGGCCGTTCGGTCCAACGTATCGCCCAGATTTTGCCTGTTTCTAGCGTAACCGACACACGTGAGATGCTAGTCTTGTTTTCCACGATGTCGGGCAGTTTTCCACGAAGTCGTGGATTTTTGTCTGGTTTCCACGTTTTGGCCGTTCGGTCCAACGTATCGCCTAGATTTTGCCTGTTTTGAGCGTAACTGGCACACGTGAGACGCTAGTCGTGTTTTCCATGAAGTCGGGCCGTTTTCCACGAAGTCGTGGATTTTGCCCGGTTTCCACGTTTTGGCCGTTTGGTCCAACGTATCCCCTAGATTTTGCCTGTTTTGAGCGTAACCGACACTCGTGAGACGCTAGTCGTGTTTTCCACGATGTCGGGCCGGTTTCCACGAAGTCGTGGATTTTTGCCCGGTTTCCACGTTTTGGCCGTTCGGTCCAACGTATCGCCCAGATTTTGCCTGTTTTGAGCGTAACCGACACACGTGAGACGCTAGTCTTGTTTTCCACGATGTCGGGCAGTTTTCCACAAAGTTGTGGATTTTTGTCCGCTTTCCACATTTTGGCCGTTCGGTCCAACGTATTGCCCAGATTTGGCCTGTTTTGAGCGTAACCGACAGACGTGAGACGATAGTCGTAGATTTTTCCACATAGACGTGGATTTTTCCCCGGTTTCCACATTTTGGCCGTTCGGTCGACCGTATCGCCCAGATTTTGCATGTTTTTCGCGTAACCGACCCTCGTGAGACGCTAGTCGTGTTTTCCACGATGTCGGGCCGGTTTCCACGAAGTCGTGGATTTTTGCCCGGTTTCCACCGTTTTGGCCGTTCGGTCCAACGTATCGCCCAGATTTTGCCCGTTTTTAGCGTAACCGACACACGTGAGACGCTAGTCTTGTTTTTCACGATGTCGGGAAGTTTTGGCCCGGTTTCCACGTTTTGGCCATTCGGTCCAACGTATCGCCCAGAGTTGGCCTGTTTTGAGCGTACCCGACATACGTGAGACGCTAGTCGTGTTTTCCACGAAGTCGTGGATTTTTCCCCGGTTTTCACGTTTTGGCCGTTCGGTCCAACGTATCGCCTAGATTTTGCCTGTTTTGAGCGTAACCGACACACTTGAGACGCTAGTCGTGTTTTCCACGAAGTCGTCGATTTTTCTCTGGTTTTCATGTTTTGGCCGTTCGGTGAAACGTATCGCCCAGATTTTGCCTGTTTTGAGCGTAACGGACACACGTGAGACGCTACTCGTGTTTTCCATGGAGTCGTTGATTTTTTCCCGGTTTCCACGTTTTGGCCGTTCGGTCCAACGTATCGCCCAGATTTTGCCTGTTTTGAGCGTAACCGACACATGTGAGACGTTAGTCGTATTTTCCACGATGTCAGGCCGTTTTCCACAAAGTCGTGGATTTTCCCCCGGTTTTATCGTTTTGGCTGTTCGGCCCAACGCATCGTCCAGATTTTGCCTGTTTTGAGCGTAACCGACACACGTGAGACGCTAGTCGTGGATTTTTGCCCGGTTTCCACGTTTTGGCCATTCGGTCCAACGTATCGCCCAGATTTTGCCTGTTTTAAGCGTAACCGACACACGTGAGACGCTAGTCGTGTTTTCCACGAAGTCGTGGATTTTTCCCCGGTTTCCACGTTTTGGCCGTTCGGTCCAACATATCGCCCAGATTTGGCATGTTTTGAGCGTAACCGACACACGTGAGACGCTAGTCGTGGATTTTTTCCCGGTTTCCATGTTTTGGCCGTTCTATTCAACGTCTCCGCCAGATTTGTCCTGTTTTCAGCGTAACCGACACACGGTGGACGCTAGTCGTGTTTTCCAAGATGTCAGGCGGTTTTCCACGATGTCTCCTGGTTTCCACATTTTGGCCGTTCGGTCCAACGTCTTGCCCAGATTTGTCCTGTTTTCATCGTAACCGACACACGGGAGACGCTAGTCGTGTTTTCCACAATGTCAAGCACCAAGTGTTTCCGCTAGTATATGCCAAGATACTTCCATGATGTCGAGGTACGTTCTTCCAGACTTGTTTAGTCTTTTGTTTCGCTAGGTTGTTATGGATTTTTTTCCTTGTGGGAATGTTCTCATCTTGTCGCCTTGTTCGAATAGGAATGACCGAGTGCTACCTTCTTAGATGCATGATGTTCAAACTCATGAACTTGCCTTGGTAAGTTACGAGTAGATCCCAAACATGTTCGTTGTAGTTATCTCTTGATGCCTGGTTGGCCTGCTTGGAGTCTGGGGACTTGGTACTTTCATATGTACACGGTTCATGTGGGAAGCCCGATTGCATCTAATATACTACCAAGTGCCTTACGGTAGAAGCTAAGTGCTTCTCGGCGGACTTGTATATGATATATCCCGGACTTGGAGCTTTTGTGGAAGCACTTGGCAATGTTGGGAGGCCTCAATCCTATTTCATGTAATATGCTGCCAGGTTGCTTTGCGTTGATAGATGACACGCTCAACATTCGACGTAGAGCTCGTTGGGAACCCCAAGAGGAAGGTACGATGAATACAACAACAAGTCTTCCCTCAGTTATGAAACCAAGGTTTAATCGAACCAGTAGGAGCAAGGAAACACCCCAAAGGTGTTACTAGCTGAGCTTTGGCAGGGCGCACTACCGGTGCTAGTAGCAACGTGGAGACCTGCACAACACAACCATAGAACTTTGTCCCTAACTTGCGATGAGGTTGTCAATCTCACCGTGTTTCGCGGAAAACAAAGGATTAAACGTATCAAATGTAAAGAAGTAAATGTTTGCACAAAGTAAACACAAAGCGGTAAAAGATTGTAGATTGTATGTAAACTAAAAGGACAGGGATCCATAGTTCACTAAAGGTGGCTCTCCTTAGATAGATAACATGCTGGGTGAACAAATTACAGCGGGGCAATTGACTAACACCGAGAAAGCAATACATGCATATACTAATCATCTTGACTCCTCTGAGACTTGATTGAGCGTTACAACATAATACATAGAACGCCATCCAACTGCATCTATGACTAATAATCCACCTTCAGGTTATCATCCGAACCCCCTCCAGTATTAAGTTGCAAGGAACAGATTATTGCTTTACGAACTGCGTGTAAAGTAAACAATACGATTGTTCTATGAACAAAGGATTGTTGTTTTCTCCCTAGTAGCAACAACACATCTAGTACCTTAGATATTTCTGTCACTTCCCCTGATTACTAGAGGCATGAACCCACTATCGAGCATAAATACTAACTCTTGGAGTTGCTAGCATCTACTTGGCCAAGATAGCTACTAACGATGGAAAGCATGCAAGATCTCAAATAACAAAGACATGATAGAATCAATAATCAATCTGAAATAGCATCTCAATATCCATCAGATCCCCGCAAACACAACATGTATGAATTACAAATAGATGATCTTGATCATGAACGGAGCTCACAAGATCTAATCATGATAGCACAAAGTAGGAGAAACCAGCCATCTAGCTACTACATGGATCCGTAGTCCAAGGATGAACTACTCACGCATCACACCGGAGGCTTGCATGGTGGTGAAGAAAGCCTCTAGGGTGAATTCCCCTCTCCGGTAGGGTGTCGGGAAGAGCTTCAGATCCCTCCCGATCTAGGGATGGAGATGACGGCGGCTATAGACTCTTTCGTGGATTTTTGACCGGGCACTTAGGGTTTTCGTCCCGAGGGAAATTTATAGGTGGAAGGGGAGGCCGAGGGGGTGCTGGGAGTGGCCACACCACCCCCTGGCGCGGGCCAGGCCTGGCCGCGCGGCCAGGTGGTGTGGTGGCACCCTGGCCCTTCTCCGTCTCGTATTCTGGCACTTGATCTCTTCCGGAAAAATAGGCACTTTGGCTTTTGTCCCGTCCAATTCCGAGAATATTCATTTTCTGACTTTCCTGGAACCAAAAATAGCAGAAAACAGGCAGCTGGCACTGTGGCTCTTATTAATAGGTTAGTCCAAGAAATCTTATGAAAAGTACTCCAAAGTTGGAACAAAACACAAGAAAGTGGATAAAACCAAGCATGGAGCATCAAAAATTATAGATACATTTGCAATGTATCAACATCCCCAAGCTTAACTCCTTCTCGTCCTCGAGTAGGTAAGTGATAAAAATAAATAATTTTTGAGGTGACATGCACCATCAAAGACTTGATCAAAGTATTTGCAAAATACTCAAAGCTGGGATCAAAGTACTTCAATCATAACATGAAAGACAAAGTTCTAGCAATAAGCAAAGAGACTAAGATGCAACATGAAAAGGCACAAACAAAAGATTAATGAATAACAGTGCTTTGCAAGGCGTTTGTGTGTTTCACATAAATAAAACATAGCATAATAGTATTCAGCTTGTCCCTCAATAGAGTAGAAAATATAAATGCATAGGACACCTTCAAAGTTCATAAGAGTGACTAGATACAATAGTTTCAAACAAGCAATAACAAGTTATGCATCAATCAACTAGTCTTGGGACAATGCACATAGAACTAAGAATGGCCACTATGCTCTCAAAGTAGGTGCATAAAGTTAGAAGGTGGAGACTCAATATAATGGTGGAAGAAAAGCCTTTTGTAAAAGGTAGGGATTCAAGTGTCATAAAGAGCTTCCAAAAATTATGGTACTTATAGCTTTCAGCTCTCATTGCCCCTATCATAAGCATCTTGGAGTGATTAAGGTTAAAGTGAACAAACTATGGTGTACATGCTTGATGAAGTATAAGTCAGAAATCTCATGTCCCTTGTATACGAGGGCCGCTCCTCATGCTACTCAAGTTTAGTCACCGGTAATTTCTTGTCATCGTAAGTATATGTGTATCATTGAGAACCGCAACCGGTGTACCCCTTGCCCGATGATACGGAAGAATCCCCATATCAAAATGACAAGGCAAGCAGACAACGAGCATCTCAGCATTCTTCTTATTTACCATGGGAATATGGTGCTTTTTTCTCTGTTTCCTCTTTTCATAGTATCTCTTTTTTCTCATTTTCTCTTTTTTCTCAGTATAGGACTCTCTTTTTTTATAAGAAGAATGCTTCATAGACAGCTCATTATGGTTACGCTACAGGTTTCCACCATGTCAGCATGGATTAGACTAGCGGCCCAGGCGTTTCTCTAACACATATACATAACTCCATGAACTTACAAGCTCCCCTTTCATTTCACACCGACGACATCCATATACAAAAGAGCATGATATCAACTAAGTACAAGTACCAACTGCAATGTTGAAAGCGTTCCCCATGAAAGCATGGTTCTGCTAATTCCCGACAAATAAGTGCAAGCATACACAGCATAGAAGACACAATGGTTCAAGTTTATTAAGGGCAAGTAAAGTAAAGTGTGCCATCAAGTTCGTGAGAGCTTTAATCACTAGTTTTTTCATAACAAGTGGAAGGTAAACAAAAGCATGAATATACTTGGAATAGCATAAGCTAGTAGGTAGGTATGGTGGACTCTTTCAAATAACTTGGTTTACGGAGTTGGATGCATGCGTGGAACTCATACTTTGTTGTGCAGGCTAGCAAAAGAGTGGGAGCGACAAACTAAGAGAGCAATAATGGCCATAATCATGCAAAGCGACAAAACATCATTGATCAAAGCATAAAGTGATACTACAAGTTGAAAACTAAAGGATCATAAAGGCTATGGTAACTTGAGATAGTCATAACATGGTGTGAGCATGTGCCAAGTCAACCCAAATAAAGCATCAAAGGAGAATACCACTATACTATGCTTTAATATGCTAAAACAACGCATGATTCATCCAAGGCACATTAAGCAATCTAAATTGTTTATAACAAGCCATGCTACAGCAAAGAATACTAAGCATAAAGCCAAAACAATACCAAGCATGGCATGAAAAAGCATAGGCCACAGTCAAAAACAAGTTCTTTTTACCACAAAAGCATGAACTCTCCTACTCTTTTCCAAACCAAACCAAACTATTTGCAAACCAATGTATGAAAGAGGGGGTCCAACAAATTTATTCAGAAAACTAAGCAAACCAAGAAAACTAAAAACCAAAACAAAAATGAAAAAGAAGACGCTCCAAGAAAAACACAACTGTGCATGAAACAATAAAAATGAAGCGTTTGGAAGAAACCTGGGGTTTTTATTGATGAAGAAGGGGATGCCTTGGGCATCCCCAAGCTTTGACGCTTGTACTTCTAGGATATTTCTTGGGGTGACACGCGTGGTATCCCCAAGCTTTAGCTTTAGTCCATCCTTCATTTCATTACTCATTCCTTCCATACACCTGAAAATTTTCCTTCATACAAAACTTCACACAATCTCATTAGCAACATTAGTGCACTTAAGATAAATAAGTCTCAAGGTTCAGTTCTAACACCAAATAAAGTTCCATTAGAACACTAGCTACTGTAGCACTTCCCTCTAAAATCTCAATTCTCCAAAGGAAGTCAAGAAGGAACTAACAAGAAGCAAATGCAGAAAATGGCAGAAATCTGTCAAAACAGACCAGCAAGTAAAGACGAATTTTTTCGAAGACCTTCTGTTGCTCAAATCAAAAAGTGTTGAACTAACGAAAGTTAGATAACAACCTGGGGCAGAATAAAAAAAATTACAGCTCAATCCGACGTACAGAACTCTCTCAGGAATGTATACGGTGAAGCACAGAAATCTGTTTCGGAACAGCAACTTTCCCAATCATTACTTCACTATCATTAGAGGTTACTCTTGGCACAAAAAGCAAATAAAAAGGATAAGGAGAGGTTATTACAGAGGTAATAACTTCCAAGACTCATCTAAAACTCTTGGGTTATCTCCCAACAAGTACTTTTCTTTAACGCGTTTAAGTGAGGCATAAGAAGCAAAGAAAGAATCAAGTGTTCTCAAATGAAGAAGCATTAAGACCAAATTTTGTTTTCATAGGAGAAGCAAAAGAAATATTTTCTCTCTTTTTGGGGAAGTGTTCTATACCTTTCTTGAGTTGGAGTTGATATTTAATGGTGCCTTCTTTCATATCAATGATGGCACCAACAGTTCTAAAAAAAGGTCTTCCCAAAGTAATAGGACAAGAAGCATTGTATTAAACATCCAAAACATAGAAATCAACGGGGACATAGGAATCATTAGCAATAAGAAGAACATCATTAAGACTCCCCATGAGTTTCTTTTTATCATTGGCATCAAGTGGGACATTCAAATAACAATCTTCAAGAGCAGGCAAATCAAGCATATCATAAATCCTTCTAGGCAGAATGGAAACACTACTATCAAGATCACACAAAGCTTTGAAATCAAAGTCATTCACTTTCATATTAATGATGGGTTCCCAACCATCTTCTTGTTTTATAGGAATAGAAGCTTTATGTTTCATCTTGTCTTCTTTAATCTTCATGAGAGCATCAATAATGTGTTTTGTAAAAGCCATGTTCATAGCACTAGCATTAGGACTTTTAGCAAGCTTTTGTAGGAACTTAATAACTTCAGAGATATTGCAGCCATCAAGATCAAAATCAACTTTATCATGTAAAGTAGTAGAACTATTAGTAGCCTCAACACTAGTGGTGGTAATAGTAGAAACACTAATGTTTCTAGCAATTTCATCTTCTCTTTCCCACTTAGCATGTAATTCAGCTAATAGTCTAACATTTTCATCAATTCTTACTTGTATGGCATTAGTAGCTGCAAAGGGATTCTCACTAGTTTCAGGTTTAGCAGCCATTTTATTCAAAGTAGATTTAGCTTCAGCCAAAGATGCTATATTTCTTTCAGCATTAGAGAGTTTTTCGCAATAGTTTTATTGAAAGCAGTTTGTTTACTAATAAACTCTTTAAGCATAACTTCAAGTTCAGAGGGATCACTCTTATTATTGTTGTAAGAATTTCCATAAGCATTACCATTGTTGGGAGGATATGGCTTATAATTGTTGTTACCAAAATTGTTCTTATAAGCATTATTACCATAAGCACTATTGCCAAAATTATTGTTTCTTATGAAGTTCACATCAACTTGCTCTTCTTGAGCAACCAAAGAGGCTAAAGGAACATTATTTGGATCAATATGGGCTTTCCCATTAACAAGCATAGACATAATAATATCAATCTTATCACTCAAGGATGAGGTTTCTTCAACAGAATTTACCTTCTTACCTTGTGGAGCTCTCTTAGTATGCCATTCAGAATAATTAACCATCATATTGTCCAATAGTTTTGTTGTAGCACCCAAAGTGATGGTCATAAAAGTACCTCCAGCAGCAGAATCCAATAGGTTCCTTGAAGAATAGTTCAATCCTGCATAAAAAGTTTGGATGATCATCCAAGCAGTCAGTCCATGAGTGGGACAATTCTTTACCAAAGATTTCATTCTTTCCCAAGCTTGAGCAACATGCTCATTATCAAGTTGTTTAAACTTCATTATTTCACTTCTCATGGATATAATCTTAGCAGGAGGATAGTACTTTCCAATAAAAGCATCTTTGCACTTAGTCCAAGAATCAATACTATTCCTAGTTAAGGAATTCAACCACTCTTTAGCTTTTCCTCTCAAAGAGAAAGTTAACAATTTCAGTTTAATAATATCACCATATATATCCCTATGCTTTTGAATCTCACAAAGTTAAACAAAGTTAGTTAGATGGGAAGCAGCATCTTCATTACCAATACCAGAAAATTGTTCTCTCATAACAAGATTGAGCAAAGCAGGTTTTATCTCAAAGAAAGTATTTTCAGCCACAGGTGGAGCAATAGGAGTGCTCATAAAATCATTGTTGTTGGTGCTAGTGAAGTCACACAACTAAGTGTTATCAAGAGTAGTCATTTTTTTGGGTTTTCAAATAAGAAAGCAAACAAGCAAAACTAATTTTTTTGTGTTTTTTGAAGAACAAAACAAGCAAACAAAGCAAAAATAAACTAAGCAAAACAAAAACAACAAAGTAAAGAGATTGGTTATGAGGGACTCCCCTTGTGAAGATGTCCTTGACTCCCCGGCAACGGCGCCAGAAAAATCTTGATGCGCTCGACTTTCGATGTAGAGCTCATTGGGAACCCCAAGGGGAAGGTACGATGAATACATCAGCAAGTCTTCCCTCAGTTATGAAACCAAGGTTTAATCGAACCAGTAGGAGCAAGGAAACACCCCAAAGGTGTTACTAGCTGAGCTTTGGCAGGGCGCACTACCGGTGCTAGTAGCAACGTGGAGACCTGCACAACACAACCACTTGTCCCCAACTTGCGATGAGGTTGTCAATCTCACCGTGTTTTGCGGAAAACAAAGGATTAAATGTATCGAATGTAAAGAAGTAAAAGTTTGCAGAAAGTAAACACAAAGCAGGAAAAGATTGTAGATTTTATGTAAAGTAAAAGGACCGGGATCCATAGTTCACTAGAGGTGGCTCTCGTTAGATAGATAACATGCTGGGTGAACAAATTAC
>CAJUXJ010001282.1:77500-97280 GCA_910589775.1 Avena eriantha
TAGACCGGGGACAAATTGCCCATATGGAAAACGAAAAATGTAACGCAGCAATCACCTTTTTGCGGAATCATGCCGACTGGGAACATTTACGCGACCGGGCAACATCTCCACGACGTCCTAGATGTAGGCAGAGAAACACATTCAACGTGGCGGAGCGCAAATCGTCTATCGTCACGAGGCAAATAAACTGCACTCCTGTTGATCCTCGTACGGATACGTTATACTAGATTTTTCAATAACACAGGGCCAGGGACGCTTTCGGACTTGAGCCGCCACGCTCTGGCTAGTGTCTGTGTGAATTGGGTGGAAATCCTACTCAAAACGACGTGTTTTGCCCATAAAACACGCCCCACCCAACTCCCCACAGTCCTGGGGGGCACGCCACCTCCCCCTACTATACCTGGGGAACGCACCCCCGTTAGACCCCTGCCCTTCAGCTTGTGAAGGAGGGGTACACTGTCTGCCGCGGGAGAGAAAAGGGCCATTTCTCTGCCGCGACAGAACTTCCAGCATGGGTTTTGCTAGGATCCAACGTATCGCCCAGATTTTGCCTGTTTTGAGCGTAACGGACACACGTGAGACACTAGTTGTGTTTTCCATGAAGTCAGGCCGTTTTCCACGAAGTCGTGGATTTTTGCCCGTTTTCCACGTTTTGGCCGTTCAGTCCAACGTATCGCGAAGATTTTGCCTATTTTGAGCGTAACTGACACACGTGAGACGCTAGTCGTGTTTTCCACGATGTCGGGCCGTTGTCCACGCTAGTCGTGGATTTTTTCCCGGTTTCCACGTTTTTGCCGTTTGGTCCAACGTATCGCCCAAATTTTGCCTATTTTGAGCGTAACCGACACTCATGACACGCTAGTCGTGTTTTCCACGATGTCGGGCCGGTTTCCACGAAGTCGTGGATTTTTGCAAGTTTTCCACGTTTTGGCAGTTCGGTCCAACGTATCGCCCAGGTTTTGCCTGTTTTGAGCATAACCGACACATGTGAGTCACTAGTCTTGTTTTCCACGATGTCGGGCAGTTTTCCACGATGTTGTGGAGTTTTGTCCGGTTTCCACGTTTTGGCCGTTTGGTCCAACGTATTGCCCAGATTTGGCCTGTTTTGAGCGTAACCGACACACGTGAGACGCTAGTCGTGTTTTCCACGATGTCGGGCCGGTTTCCACGAAGTCGTGGATTTTTGCCCGGTTTCCACCGTTTTGGCTGTTCGGTTCAACGTATCGCCCAGATTTTGCCTCTTTTGAGCGTAACCAACACACGTGAGACGCTACTCTTGTTTTCCACGATGTCGGCCAGTTTTGGCCCGGTTTCCACGTTTTGGCCGTTCGGTCCAACGTATCGCCCAGATTTGGCCTGTTTTGAGCGTAACCGACACACGTGAGACGCTAGTCGTGTTTTCCATGAAGTCGTGAATTTTTCCCCGGTTTCCACGTTTCGGCCGTTCGGTCCAACCTATCGTCCAGATTTTGCCTGATTTGAGCGTAACCGACACAAGTGAGACGCTAGTCGTGTTTACCACGAAGTCGTGGATTTTTCCCTGGTTTGCATGTTTTGGCCGTTCGGTTCAACGTATTGCCCAGATTTTTCCTGTTTTGAGCGTAACTGACACACGTGAAACGCTACTCGTGTTTTCGACGAAGTCGTGGATTTTCCCCCAGTTTTCACGTTTTGGCCGTTCGGTCCAACGTATCGCCCAGATTCTGCCTGTTTTGAACATAACCGACACATGTGAGACGCTAGTCGTGTTTTCCACGATGTCGGGCCGTTTTCCACAAAGTCGTGGATTTTTCCCTGGTTTCCACGTTTTGGCCGTTCGGCCCAACGTATCGCCCAGATTTTGCCTGTTTTGAGCGTACCCGACACACGTGAGATGCTAGTCGTGGAATTTTGCCCGGTTTCCATGTTTTGGCCGTTCGGTCCAACGTATCGCCCAGATTTTGCCCGTTTTAAGCGTAACCGACACACGTGAGACGCTAGTCGTGTTTTCCACGAAGTCGTAGATTTTTCCCCGGTTTCCACGTTTTCGCCGTTCGGTCCAACGTATCACCCAAATTTGGCATGTTTTGAGCGTAACCGACACATGTGAGACGCTAGTCGTGGATGTTTTCCCGGTTTCCACGTTTCGGCCGTTCGGTTCAACGTCTCCGCCAGATTTTTCCTGTTTTCAGCGTAACCGACACATGGTGGACGCTAGTCGTGTTTTCCAAGATGTTGGGCGGTTTTCCTCAATGTCTCCTAGTTTCCACGTTTCGGCCGTTCGGTCCAACGTCTTGCCCATATTTGTCCTGTTTTCAGCGTAACCGACACATGGGAGACGCTAGTCGTGTTTTCCACGACGTCAAGGACCAAGTGTTTCCGCTAGTATATGCCAAGATACTTCCATGATGTCGAGGTACGTTCTTCCAGACTTGTTCAGTCTTTTGTTTCGCCAGGTTGTTATGGATTTTTTTTCTTGTGGCAATGTTCTCATCTTTCAACCTTGTTCGAATAGGAATGACCAAGTGCTACCTTCTTAGATGCATGATGTTCAAACTCATGAACTTGCCTTGGTAAGTTACGAGTAGAACCGAAACATGTTCGTTGCAGTTATCTCTCGATGCCTAGTCGGTCTGCTTGGAGTCTGGGGACTTGGTACTTTCATATGTACAAAGTTCATGTGGGAAGCCCGAGTGCCTTACGGTAGAAGCTAAGTGCTTCTCGGCGGACTTGTATATGTTATATCCCGGACTTGGAGCTTTTGTGGAAGCACTTGGCAATGTTGGGAGGCTTCACACCTATTTCATGTAATATGCTGCCAGGTTGCTTTGCGTTGATAGACAAGTGCTTCTCGGTGGTCTCGTATATGCTTTCTCTCGGACTTGGTGCTTTTGAGGTAGCACTTGGAAACATTGGGGGGCTTCACGCCTATTTCATGTCATGTACCGCCAAGTGTTTTCCGTTGATCACAAAGTGCTTCTCGGTGGTCTTGTATATGCTTTCTCTCGGACTTGGTGTTTTAGAGTTAGCACTTGGCAATGTTGTTCGTCTTCATACCTATTTCATGTCATATACTGCCAAGTACTTTCCGTTGATATCCAAGCGCTTCTCGCTGGTCTTGTATATGCTTTCCCACAGAGTTATCAATGCTAGAAGTAATAGTGCAGATCACACAGAGTTATCCAAGCGCTTCTTTTGAGGAAGCACTTATCAATGCTAGAAGTAATAGTGCAGATCACAGATGACAAGTTCGAACCTACTTGGAGAATAGAGGAGTTGGGGGAGGTACGAATCCGTGTGACGTGGGGCTAGATCTCGGTGGATCGTGGCAGCAAGGCCACTCTGCCACTTACAATGCCCCGTCACGTATTTAAGTCGTCTGCAAAGGATTCAGCCCACCGCCCGTTTGGAAGGGAGCTTCGAGGCGGCAGGCCACGACACATCGGCCGGACCGGCTTAGCCAATGGCACGGGCCCTTGGGGGCGCAAGCGCCCCTAACGTGGGTCGGGGCGGGCGGCGGGTGCAGGCGTCGCTTGCTAGCTTGGATTCTGACTTAGAGGCATTCAATCATAATCCAGCACATGGTAGCTTCGCGCCACTGGCTTTTCAACCAAGTGCGATGACCAATTGTGTGAATCAACGGTTCCTCTCGTACTAGGTTGAAGTACTATCGCGACACTGTCATCAGTAGGCTAAAACTAACCTATCTCACGACGGTCTAAACCCAGCTCATGTTCCCTATTGATGGGTGAACAATGCAACACTTGGTGAATTCTGCTTCACAATGATAGGAAGATTCGACATCGAAGGATCAAAAAGCAACGTCGCTATGAATGCTTAGCTGCCACAGGCCAGTTATCCCTATGGTAACTTTTCTGACACCTCTAGCTTCAAACTCGGAAGATCTAAAGGATCGATAGGCCACGCTTTCACGGTTCGTATTCGTACTGGAAATCAGAATCAAACGAGCTTTTAACCTTTTGTTCCATGATGACCCACAAGTATAGGGGTGAAGGAAATATGCCCTAGAGGCAATCATAGAGATGATTGTATTTCATGTGTATACATGAGTTATTATAATGTTCCTTGAATATCCATATACCAGGCAACTTGTATTGATTGGCAATTATGTGAATTGTTTGTGAAACTCTTTACTTGTATGGTTATCTAATAATTGTCCCTAGTCGGAGTTCATGCGAGGACACACGTGAATATTAGACTAGCACATCGATTGGTTAATGACTATGTTTCGCAAGTCATTAACATAGAGATGTCAAACCAATGATGTGGACACATGTTATGAACATGGGGTTGGACTGACCCAACATGAGACTAGCAATAATACTTGCAGCTCTCTCTACACATCGTGTACGTTTTGTCCTTAGACCTGAGATTGTCGCATGTACTTGAGATGTGGATCGACCTACTTTCGGGCTATCAAACACTACTTCGTAACTGGGTAGTTATAAAGGTAGCTTTCGGGTTTGTCCTGATGCATGTTGCAAGGCATCGGTCAATCAAGATGGGATTTGCCCCTCTCTACTTGAGAGAGATATCTCTGGGCCCCTCGAGTGATCGGATCCAGAAATGCATGGCCGTGCTACATATGGTTAAAAGTTAACCTAGTAAAGGGATTCTGAATCACAGTATCGAGAAAGAGAGGTCAGCTTAGAGCTAGACCAAATATCGTGAGGCAAAGGGAAAGACATGTACTCAACCTTGTGATGGTTCGTCCGAATGATCTTTATATGCGTTTAGGAGTTGGCACGTCTTGCTAGAGGCCGCTACCAACTATTGACGGAGTAAGTGTACTCGCGTCATGTCTATACGTGTATGAACCTATAGGGTCACACACTTTAGGGGCTGGAAGCCTAATGAGGATTGGATCCGAATTAGACCAGGCTTAGGCTGCTAATGGGCTGCTAATGTAGAAGCCCACCAGGGATGCCTATATAAGAGGGAGTGAGGCGAGCTGAAAAGGTGAGAGCATTCCACCCAGCCGCCACTCCTCTTCCGCCTGTGTTGCACGCGCAGACCTAGCAGTCTGGCGTGTGACGGCTTCCACTCCGGACGTGTGGATACCTTGGAGGTGCTGCATCTGTAGCACTTGGACGAGCCGCGCAAAGGGGAGCTGCTCGTGGGACGAGGATGAGGAGGAGACGTAGAACATCTACACTGCCGCAACGTGCTTCATCGAGTTCCGCACCTGCGCGTCTAGCGGTAATCCCGTGATCTATGACAATAGTATTCCTGGTTTACGCGGTAGAAAATTTTGATTTTACGCTAGTGTAGCCTACCCGTAACCCTACAGTGGTATCAGAGCCGATGCTATTCAGTCATAGGTTCGGGAAGTTTGCATATGGTGATATGTAGATTGATATGAATGATATGATCGTTTGTATGGCGGTGTTTCTGGATTGATCTATGATCTTACTTTCCGTGATCACGATTCTAAGGTCGTCGAACGACTTACCCCTACCGGTCGGTTTCCGCCATCGGGGTAGACAGTGACACATAAATCCTTCTGAATCACACGAAGATCAATATGATTGATCGAATCGGGAATTAGATCTGAATCGACATACCGTGATCAAAGGAGTTTGGTCGAATCGGAACTATGGTCGGTTTATGGTAAATTTGATTTGCCGATCAAAATCCTTAAACAAAATTGTATAGATTTGATCTCTCATTTTTCACAAATTGACGTACCGTGATTTGCCGATCAAAATCCTTAAAGAAAATTGTACCGCGAGGGGCGCTTCCCCTTCGAACCCCGCAGGGGGAGACCCCCTAGACCCCCCTTAGTCGTAGCCCCCTTTTTGTATCTCGTTAAGGTTCATAGGTGGTACGATTTCACATGATCCGGTAGAATGCGATTCTATGCACAACTTGTTTTTGCAGGATTTATGTGATCAGTATGGCCCAAAAATGTATGTGATGCATGTATGTATTTTTTCATGACCTGCGTGTCGTGAGTTGGGCAACACGGCTGGAGCCATATGTGTTGTCAATTATTGTAATGGCCTGCGTGCCAACTTGTGATGATCCCAATACCATGTAATTTTGATTACTAGATGTTAGGAGTAATAGCTTGTATTAGTTCTTGCAGAACTCATCACTTGGAGGATGGCTCGCATAGAGCATGAAGATGGAGATCATCATGGTGGACAGGTTCTATGGCGATGGAGATCACCATGAGAAAATGGGCCATACTGTATCACATCTATGTGAATGCTATTCTTATACGTTTTACTACTATGCATGCTTAGATGATAAAAGTAGAATGATCCCTCACAAAGTTTAAGTTAAACCATGCCCTCCCAACCAAACCTTGCACCATCCTATGTCCTGTACAATCGTTGGTGGGTCTATGAAATTAGGGTGCCACGGTTTTCCTTGGCTGGATGGGTTTGTATCGGATACCTACACGCATAAGGGTTGGTGAGCTTAACAAGGTCATCTTAACAGTTAAGGACCTTGGGGCATAAAGGTTGGGCGCCTAGTTTTGACATAGAGATGTCACCCAACAACAAGAGTCATATGTGATATGATTAGCAAAGGTTGCTTACCGATTTACCTTGTCTTCTAGCAGTGATGCTAAAGCTCACTAGTCGACTTGTTAATTGTGGATCTTGAATCACTTAGTATCAATAGAGGGATGTTGATTTAAGTGGGAGTATATGCTATTAAATTGTTTAATATGTTTTACTCTTTCATGGTTACATGGCTTAGTATTTTGCATATTTTTTTGTTGTAGATCAATGGCACCGAACAATTCATCACCTTTTGCTTTGCGTTCGATTCTTGAAAAGGATAAACTAAATGGAACAAACTATTCGGACTGGGTCCGTAACCTGAGAATTGTTCTCAGGGCTGAGAAAAAGGAAACTGTTCTGGATACCCCAATCCCGGAGGAACCTGCTGATAATGCTACTGCTACCCTTAAGAATGCCTACAAGAAAGCATGTGATGAATCTCTTGAGGTCAGTTGTCTTATGCTTGCATGCATGGAACCTGATCTTCAAAAGCAGTTTGAGGATCAGGAAGCGTACGATATGATCGTTGCGCTTAAGGACATGTTCCAGACTCAGGCTAGGACTGAGAGGTACAATGTCGCTAAGTCCTTTGTGGAATGCAAGCTGGCAGAGGGAGCAGCTGTAGGCCCCCATGTGATCAAAATGGTTGGTTACAGTCAGACTTTGGAAAAGCTTGGTTTTCCATTAGGCCAAGAGTTGGCCACTGACTTCATTTTGGCATCTCTTCCATCTAGCTATGGGCATTTCATTTCGAACTACCATATGCATGGGGTGGAGAGGGGCCTTAATGAATTATGTGGGATGCTGAAAACAGCAGAATGTGACATTAAGAAGTGTGCAGGGCATAGCCATGTGATGGCTGTGCAGAACAAGCCTAGCTTCAAGAAAAAGGGCACTTCTTGGCAGAAGAAGAAGGGCAAGGCTAAGGATACGATCCCTAAGCCAAACCCTGCACCCAAGCAAAAGGCTGGTCCTGTAGGAGACACTGAGTGTTTCTTTTGTCACGAATATGGCCACTGGAAGAGAAACTGCAGCAAGTACCAGGCTTCTTTGAAGAAAAGTGGAAGTAAGAGTACTTCCCACTCAGGTACACTTGTTGTAAATGTTGTGGACATTTTTCTCGCAGATTCTTATGTTAACTCTTGGGTATTTGATACCGGATCGGTTGCTCATATTTGCAATTCGATGCAGGGGCTAATAAGGACTAGAGAAGTGCAGAAAGGCGAAGTGGATTTTCGCGTCGGAAATAAAGCAAGGGTTGCTGCATTGTTCGTCGGCGTCATGCAACTTCACCTTCCGTCAGGATTTATCATGGAGTTGAATAATTGTTATTACATTCCTAGTATGGGTCGAAACATTTTATCACCTTCATGTTTGATGAGGGATGGTTATTCATTCGCGAGTACAAACAATGGTTGTGTAATCTCTAAGAATGCTATGTTTGTGGCTGATGCTCCCATTGTGAATGGGTTATTTATTTTAAATCTTGATAATGCATGTGTTTACAATGTTAGTGCTAAAAGGCTTCGGCCAAATGATTTGAGTCCTACCTATCTATGGCATTGTCGTTTGGGGCATATAAGTGAAAAGCGCATGAAGAAGCTCCATGGTGATGGTCTTCTAACTTCGTTTGATTTTGAATCATACGAGACATGTCAAGCTTGTTTACTTGGAAAGATGACCAAGACGCCTTTTACGGGGTTTCCCGAGAGAGCGACAGACTTGTTGGAACTCATACATACTGATGTATGTGGACCAATGAGCACGACAGCCAGAGGAGGATATCACTACTTCATTACTTTCACTGATGATTTCAGTAGATATGGCTATGTCTACTTGATGAAGCATAAGTCTGAAACTTTTGAAAAGTTCAAAGAGTTTCAAAATGAGGTAGAGAATCAACGTGGCAAGAAAATAAAGGCCTTGCGATCTGATCGCGGAGGTGAATATTTGAGTCACGAGTTTAGCAATCATCTTAAGAGTTGCGGAATTGTTCCACAGCTCACGCCGCTCGGAACACCTCAAAGAAATGGGGTCTCTGAACGGCGTAATCGAACTTTGTTGGACATGGTTCGATCGATGATGAGCCAGTAGGATTTACCATTATCATTTTGGGGTTACGCGCTAGAAACAACAGCTTTCACACTAAATAGGGTACCATCTAAATCCGTAGTTAAGACACCATATGAGATGTGGACTGGAAAGAATCCCAGTTTGTCTTTTCTAAAGATTTGGGGTTGTGATGCATTTGTCAAGCGACTTCAGTCGGACAAGCTAACACCCAAATCGGATAAGTGCATTTTTGTGGGATACCCAAGGGAAACCTTAGGGTATTACTTCTACAACCGAGAAGAGAGCAAAGTGTTTGTCGCTCGTAGCGGTGTTTTCCTAGAGAAAGAGTTTCTCACAAAGGGAACGAGTGGAAGGTCGGTGCGACTTGAAGAAGTTCAAGATGAGCCAGTCGGGGATGCTTCTACGAGTGATGCTATTGTAGCAGAACAAGTTGAGGAACCCGTGGCAATAGAAGCACCACAACCACGAAGGTCGGCGAGGCTATGCGAAGCGCGGGAGTTATTATTGTTAGACAATGATGAGCCTGCGACCTATGCAGAAGCGATGGTGGACCCAGACTCTGAGAAATGGCTGATTGCCATGAGATCCGAGATAGAGTCCATGGGAGACAATCAAGTTTGGAACTTGGTTGACCTGCCTGATGGTTTTAAAGCCATCGAGTGCAAGTGGATCTATAAGAAGAAGATTGATATGGATGGAAATGTTCACATCCATAAAGCTCGACTTGTTGCAAAAGGTTTTCGACAAGTTCAAGGAGTTGACTACGACGAGACTTTCTCGCCCGTAGCGATGCTTAAATCTATACGGATCATTCTAGCCATTGCTGCACATTTCGATTATGAGATATGGCAGATGGATGTCAAGACGGCTTTCTTAAATGGAATCCTTTCTGAGGACGTGTATATGATGCAGCCCGAAGGTTTTGTCGATCCAAACAATGCTGGAAAGGTATGCAAACTTCAAAAGTCTATTTATGGGCTGAAGCAAGCATCTCGGAGTTGGAACATTCGATTTGATGAAGTTGTAAAGGAGTTTGGCTTCACCAAAAACGAACAAGAACCTTGTGTGTATAAGAAAGAAAATGGGAAATCACTTGTGTTTCTAATCTTATATGTGGATGACATATTATTGATTGGAAATGACATTCCTATGCTCGAGTCTGTTAAGACCTCATTGAAAAATAGTTTTTCTATGAAGGACTTGGGAGAAGCGGCATATATTCTGGGCATCAAGATCTATAGAGATAGATCAAGGAGGCTAATTGGATTAAGCCAGAGTACGTACATTGACAAAGTGTTGAAACGGTTCAGCATGGAAGAGGCTAAGAAGGGGTTCTTGCCCATGTCTCACGGCATTAAACTCAGCAAGACTCAGTGTCCTTCGACCACTGATGAGCAAGAACGCATGAGTAGGGTTCCATATGCTTCGGCTATTGGATCCATCATGTATGCAATGACATGTACTTGCCCAGATGTTTCCTATGCTCTAAGTGTTACGAGCAGATACCAGGCTGATCCAGGTGAGATTCACTGGACAGCGGTAAAGAATATCCTTAAGTACTTGAGAAGGACTAAGGATATGTTCCTAGTTTATGGAGGTGAGGTTGAACTCAGTGTAAAGGGTTACACAGATGCGAGTTACCTTAATGACTCAGACGACTCGAAATCGCAATCAGGTTATGTGTTTGTCATGAATGGTGGTGCTGTGAGCTGGAAAAGTTCCAAGCAAGATACAGTGGCCTCCTCTTCAACAGAAGCTGAATATATTGCTGCCTCGGAGGCTGCAAAGGAAGCTGTTTGGATTAGGAATTTCCTGATCGCTCTTGGTGTGGTTCAGGGCTCGTCCAATCCCTTGGACGTTTATTGTCACAACAATGGTGCTATTGCACTAGCCAAAGAACCTAGACAGCACCAGAAGAACAAACATATTCGCATGCGCTACCATCTGATTCGTGAGTTCATTGATGAAGGTAGTGTCATGTTATGCAAAATACATACGGACTCAAATGTTGCTGATCCCTTGACTAAGCCACTCCCGCAGCCTGCGCATGAAGCGCACACAAGAGCAATAGGTATTAGATACTGTCTAGATTGACTCTAGTGCAAGTGGGAGACTGAAGGAAATATGCCCTAGAGGCAATCATAGAGATGATTGTATTTCATGTGTATACATGAGTTATTATAATGTTCCTTGAATATCCATATACCAGGCAACTTGTATTGATTGGCAATTATGTGAATTGTTTGTGAAACTCTTTACTTGTATGGTTATCTAATAATTGTCCCTAGTCGGAGTTCATGCGAGGACACACGTGAATATTAGACTAGCACATCGATTGGTTAATGACTATGTTTCGCAAGTCATTAACATAGAGATGTCAAACCAATGATGTGGACACATGTTATGAACATGGGGTTGGACTGACCCAACATGAGACTAGCAATAATACTTGCAGCTCTCTCTACACATCGTGTACGTTTTGTCCTTAGACCTGAGATTGTCGCATGTACTTGAGATGTGGATCGACCTACTTTGGGGCTATCAAACACTACTCCGTAACTGGGTAGTTATAAAGGTAGCTTTCGGGTTTGTCCTGATGCATGCTGCAAGGCATCGGTCAATCAAGATGGGATTTGCCCCTCTCTACTTGAGAGAGATATCTCTGGGCCCCTCGAGTGATCGGATCCAGAAATGCATGGCCGTGCTACATATGGTTAAAAGTTAACCTAGTAAAGGGATTCTGAATCACAGTATCGAGAAAGAGAGGTCAGCTTAGAGCTAGACCAAATATCGTGAGGCAAAGGGAAAGACATGTACTCAACCTTGTGATGGTTCGTCCGAATGATCTTTATATGCGTTTAGGAGTTGGCACGTCTTGCTAGAGGCCGCTACCAACTATTGACGGAGCAAGTGTACTCGCGTCATGTCTATACGTGTATGAACCTATAGGGTCACACACTTTAGGGGCTGGAAGCCTAATGAGGATTGGATCCGAATTAGACCAGGCTTAGGCTGCTAATGGGCTGCTAATGTAGAAGCCCACCAGGGATGCCTATATAAGAGGGAGTGAGGCGAGCTGAAAAGGTGAGAGCATTCCACCCAGCCGCCACTCCTCTTCCGCCTGTGTTGCACGCGCAGACCTAGCAGTCTGGCGTGTGACGGCTTCCACTCCGGACGTGTGGATACCTTGGAGGTGCTGCATCTGTAGCACTTGGACGAGCCGCGCAAAGGGGAGCTGCTCGTGGGACGAGGACGAGGAGGAGACGTAGAACATCTACACTGCCGCAACGTGCTTCATCGAGTTCCGCACCTGCGCGTCTAGCGGTAATCCCGTGATCTATGACAATAGTATTCCTGGTTGACGCGGTAGAAAATTTTGATTTTACGCTAGTGTAGCCTACCCGTAACCCTACAAGGGGGTGTATCGCAGTACTTTCGAGGGAAGTGAAACCCAATTTATTGATTCAATACAAGGGGAGCCAAAGAATATTTATCAGCCTTAACAACTGAGTTGTCAATTCAGCTGCACCTGGAAACAATCTTGCTCACATCAGTTTATCCGTAGCAATAGTTTTGTAGTAGGAATAGTAAAGTAACAGCAGTAACAAAGCAAAGACAGTAGTAACAAAAGCAGTAACAGTGGAATTCGAGTGCGGTAGGCATAGGGATGGATGGACGGGCGTTGCATGTAGATAAATAAGATAAAGCATCCAAGTACTAGACAATCCTAGGCATGTGTTCCATATATAGTCATACGTGCTCGCAATGAGAACTTGCACAACATCTTTTGTCCTGCCAGCCCGTTTGCGGTGGGGCCTCTAGGGAACTACTGGCAATTAAGGTGCTCTTTTTAATAGATCACCGGAGCAAAGCATTAACACTCTGTGAACACATGTGATCCTCACATAAAAGCCATTCCCTTCCGGTTATCCCGATTTCTGTCACTTCGGGGCCATAGGTTCCGGACAACAACGTGTGTATACAACTTGTAGATAAGACCAAGAACAAAACTATCATAATGAATCAATAATAAGTTCGGATCTGAAATCATGGCAGTCGGGCCCTAGTGACAAGCATTAAGCACAACAAGTCGCAACAAAGTCATAAAGCACTAATAAAAGTTACTAGGCACCAGCCCTAATAATCTGATGCCATTACATGAAAGATCTTATCCAATCCCTACCATCCCCATAGCCTACAGCGGGGGATTACTCACTCATGGATGGGGGTAACATGGATGGTCGATGGAGAAGCGATGGTAATGATGATGGCGATGATGTCCTCTAATTCCCCATCCCGGCAGGGTGCCAGAACGGAGTTTCTGGTGCTGTTTCGTGGAATCTCGTGGTGGCGGCGGAGCGGGACTCCTTCTAGAATAACGTCGAACCCCCTGAAGTTTTTAGGTCAGGAGGCTCCTTATAGGCAAAGAGAGAGGCCGAGGGGGTGCCTGGGGGGCCCACACCACCCCCGGCACGGCCTGGCCTAGCCCGCGCCACCAGGTGGTGTGGCCGCCCCAGGGCTCGCCTCCGTCTCGTATTCTGGCTCCTGGAGTCTTCAGGTGAAATATGATTTTTGGCATATTTTCCGGGATTTTTCCTGATTGTTGATTTTCTGCACAAAAAGTAGACACCAAGGCAATTCTGCTGAAAACAGCGTCAGTTTGCATTAGTTGCATCCAAATCACACAAGTATAGAGGAGAAACAATAGCAAAAGTTTTCGGGAAAGTAGATACGTTTTGGACGTATCAACTCCCCCAAGCTTAGCTTATTTCTTGTCCTCAAACAATTCAGTTGAAAACTGAGTGCGATAAAAGAACTTTCACGAACACATTTATTTCATATGATGTAAATATTCTCAGCAATGTGATCAACTACTTATACAATTCATAATAAAGAGCATGCAACTAAGTCTACTTAATAGTCATTGCAATCTATGAGGAGATTCCAACTCAAGAATAATAAGTAGCATGAAGCATAAACATAAGCAACATTACAATGCTCATAAAAAGGTATGATAGAGTGGTATCTCGCTTGCCTTTGATTATGAATTCCAAGGCACCTCTAAAGTTCAAGTGATGACTAGAAGTAAAGATATCAAAGATACAAGCATCAAATTCATAACACAAATTATCAAGTAATGGAACAAACACAAAGAATGACAACTATGCTCTCAAGAAGGTGCTCAAAGAATATGTGGAGACTCAACAAGTAAAATAAAAAGTTTTGAATAATTTTTAAAGGCTTCCAAATGCTGAAAGTATGGTACTCATTAGCTTTGAGCTCTCATTGCCCCTATCATAAGCATCTTTAATGTGGTTAAGGTGAAAGTGAGGTCCAATCTGAGTTATATGCTTGACAGACTATAAACTGGAAATCCCAAGTTCTTTGAGTACGAGGGCCGCTCCTCATGCTACTCAACTTTAGTTACCGGTAAGTTCTTGTCATCGTAAGTATGTGCGTTTCATTGAGAACCGCCAACGGGGTACCCCTTACCCGATGATATGGAAGAATCCCCATATCAAAATGACAAGGCAAGAAGACAATGAGTATCTCAGTAATCTTCTTATTTACCATTGGAAAATGGTGCCTTTTTTCTCTTTCCTCTTTTCATAAATCTCTTTTTTTTTCTCAATAGTTATCTCTCTTCTTTTTTTTATAATAAGAATGCTTCATAGATATCATTATGGTTACGCTGCAGGTTTCCACCATGTCAGCATGGATTAGACCAGCGGCCCATGCGTTTCTCTAACACACATACATAACTCCATGGACTTACAAGCTCCCCTTTTATTTCACACCGACGACATCCGCAAACAAAAGAGCAAGGTATCAACTGGTATATATTTACAAGTGTTGAAAGCGTTCCCCGTGACAGCATGGTTCTGCTAATCCGCAGCCTATAATTTGCAATCATATAGCTTTCATGGAGAGTTCACAATGGTTCAGGTTTATTAAGTGCAGGAAAATAAAGTGTGCCATCAAGTTCGTGAGAGCTTTACTAACTAATTTTCCCATAACAAGCAAACATTTTATTCGGAAGAAAACAAGGCACATTGAATATGCACAGAGGTAGCAAATGATGCTAATGGGTAGGTATGGTGGACACTTTGGAAATGTTTGGTTTAGGGAGTTGGAGACATGAGTAAAACACTCAGTGGAAGTGAAGGCTAGCAATAGTAAGGGAGCAACAAACGAGAGAGAAATAGCTATCATTATCATGCTTGCAACAAAACAAGACTACTCATGGCATGAAAGTGATTCAAGATCCTCAAGGAAAAATAATTCATCAAGGCTTAACTGATTATTACAGTCATGAGCGTCCGTGAGCATGTGCCAAGTCAATCAAATGAAACATTCAGAGGAGGAGTGTCATACCAATTTATGAATAGAGCAATGCAAGAAAACATTCATAAGACATGCTACAAACTATTAGCGAGCTGGAGCTCATCATAAGAAAGCAAGATCTATTAAGCATCCAAAGAAAACATACACTCTACATGACCGGACTAAGCATGCCCACAGTGATGAGTATATGTACAAAAATGAAAACAAATAGAGTTCGTTACCAGCCTCTTACCACGCCTCAAGTTGTCATTAATCCTCGTTATTGCTCTTCACTTGTGTGGCTTGAATAATAATATGAAACCAATATTCCACTGAGAACTGCCGAATCCTGTAGCAAACTCGCAAAAACCAAAGAAGAACGACAAATATTTTTGGTGTTTTCGATTTTTAAACAAGAACTAAAAAGGGGAAAACAAAGCAAAATCTTTTTGGATTTTTTGAATAGTTTAAACAAAGCAAAAAGGGAAAAGCAAACCAAGGCAAAAAGAAGAAGCAAACCAAAGAGAAACAACAAAAATATTTTTGGTCTTTTTGTGTGTTCAGAAAGAAAAAGCAAAGAAGAACGAAGACTAAAAAGAGAATGAAAACATGAATATACAAAGCATCGACGCAACCTGATATGGAGATGAGTGCGGTGTCGGCGTACCTCCCCCCAAGCTTAGGCTTTTGCCCTAAGTGGGAATCAATCCATGTACGAATAGGGGTTCCAAGCGGGCGGATCTTGGTAAGAATGGTCGTAGCTGGGCCCATGAGAAGAAGAGGAAGCTCCCCAATCATAAGCAGGCTGCTGATATGAAGACTCTCCCTCATTCGAGGGCTGGACCAAATCATCCGTCACCTCCCTTCTAGTGTGATGCTCCTGCTGGGAAAGCTCTCCCAGGTATGTGTCAAGCTCCTCCTTAGTGAGGGACCATCCTTCCCTGTTATCAAGGTTAAACAAAACAGGTGCAGGCAAAAGAACAACACGCTCGGACTTGCTCTTTCTCCAGCCAGCCTTGAGAAAGGTTATTTCATAAGATAACTCACTCAAACTAGCCCACGAGGAAATAAATTTATGCTGTAGCATGGAATTAAAATCAAGCCTCTCTATGGGAAACTATAGGTCTAGATGATGAGGCACTAAACCATGCAATGCTAGCAACCGAGAAGCAATGAGGCCTCCACAAATTCCACCTTTCTCACGGTTAGCAGCAAGACAGAAAGCTATCAAAGCACCCAAGTTGTAAGACCTATCTCATCTAAGAGCAGCAGAGATAAATGCTAGATCAAACGAAGATAACTTATTGGCACTTTTCCTAGCAAGAACAGACTTGGCAATAAAGTAGGCAAAGTAGCGAATGGAGGGAAGATGAATGTTACGGATTTTTCCACTCTCCTTCGAGAAGCTACTCCCTTGGCAAATTTCTGCATATAAATCCATGAGTGGTTCAGGTCTCTCTTTAATCTTCCTACATGATCCCCATTGAGGTACCTTAATAGCTGCACAAAAATCATCAAGAGAAAGGTCGACAGCTATGTTGTAAATTTTGTAATGGACCATGGGGTTAGGCAAAGTGTGACTAAATTTGAAGTCCTACACCACAGACATGGTTAGCTTCACAAATTGACAAGGTTCATCTTCCAAAAAGTGCTCTAACCCTGCATTAGAAACCAAAGTGTGGAAATCTTGTAGAATTCCTGCAGCTCTCATGAACTCAGAGCATGGATAAATGGAGGGAAAAACTTCCTCCTCCCGATGGACCTGCATGACCTCAGGCACCCAAAGCTCATGTTGGTTTAGGTGGTGTTCACTCATCTTATATTTTGAAATTTAAACACCTATTAAACAAGTGATTGCAAAGTAAATATAATGAAGGATTTCACTCACAGGGACTTGCAAGAGGCCTCAACATGCATCATATCTCTAAGCATCAAACAAGCTTACAAGCCCTCATAACCAGTCACCTACAGCAGCAAACTACTCAAAAAATAATCCATTAAACACAAATCTACTTGGACAAGGGGAGGAGTCATATACCGAGGAACAATTGCTCCAAATTTTAGCAAGAAAGATGGGCTGAGCAAAGAGATCGAAGAAATCAAGAGCAAGCACAGAAAGAACGCCATTTTTAGCTATGAACTGGAGCTTACTCGAGAGATAGAAGAAAGTGGTAGGTGAGAGAAGTAGTGGGGGGCCAGGGGTGGCCCACACCAGGGCATGGCGCCACCTAGGGCTGGCTGCGCCACCAGGTGGTGTGCCTTCCTGGTGGGGCCCCCTTGTACCTACCAGGTACTCCTCTGCACCTTTTTTCACGTAAAAATTTAATATGAATTTTCTAGAATTTTTCGAGACACTTTATTTTTGGGCATTTTTCAGAAATAGAAGAATGATTTTTCTGACAGACTGAATTTTTTTCTTTTTGAAACATGATGCAAGGACAAAAACGGGCTAGAACTACAGAAGTTCTAACATGCAAGCAACTAAAAACACAAATAAAACTAAACGAAAGGAAAAACTAAAATGCCAAGGATAGAAATAAACGGAGATAATCATAATGAAAACATTGTTTTGTTCAATGGAATCCTTTTGTTAGCAAGGTTGATAAAGTCTTGCTACCACAACAATTGAATATGAGACAACACTTTGTACTCAACTAATGATTATGTTACCTTAACCTTGATAGCAATGGTTCCAATCACAATGATTTCAAATTTTTCTCTTGGTATGGGACAATATATTTCTCCAACTTGAATGCCTTCAACATGTTCAATTGAATTCAAGCCATAAGTATTTTCAATATTCTTGGGGAAATAGACAGCATGCTCCTTGTCATTAACATTGAAGGTCACCTTTCCTTGATTACAATTAATAACAGCTCCTATAGTATTAAGAAAAGGTCTCCCAAGAATAATAGACATATTATCATCTTTAGGCATTTCAAGCACAACAAAATTAGTTAATATCAAGCAATTATGAGCCACTTGAACAGGTACATCCTCACATATACCCATAGGAATAGTGGTAGACTTATCAGCCATTTGCAAAGATATATCAGTTGGTATCAATTTTTCAAGTTGAAGCCTCTTATAGAGAGAGAAAGGCATAACACTAACTCCAGCTCCCAAATCACACAAAGTAGTTCTAACATAACTGTTCTTAATAGAGCATGGGATAGTTGGAATTCCTGGATCTCCATGTTTCTTAGGAACCTTACCATTGAAAGAATAATTAGCAAGCAAAGTAGAGATTTCTTCATTAGGGATCTTCCTTTTATTCGAGACAATATCCTTCATATACTTTGAGTAAGGAGGCAATTTAATAGCATCAGTCAAAGGAATTTGCAAGAATAAAGGCTTCATCCACTCACAAAACTTATCATAGTGTTCATCTTCCTTTGACTTGTGTTTCTTATCAGGGAAAGGCATAGGTTTTTGGACCCAAGGTTCTCTTTCACAACCATGTTTCTTAGCAATAAAGTCTTCTTTAGTGTATTTAGTAGTCTTAGTGTGGTTTTCAGGTTCTTCTTCAACTTTTTCTTTATTAGGCACTTCATTTTCTTCATTACCACTTTCAGTTTTAGCATCAGAGATAGATATACTATTAGGATCTATAGCAGGTTCAGAGGGTTCTACAACAGTTTTATGTTTCTTTTTCCTTTTCTTACCAGTAGAACCACTATTTTCAGCTTGTTGATAATCCTGCTCAATTCTTTTGGGATGCCCCTCAGGATATAGAGGATCCTGGGTGGCAGCACCACTTCTAGTTCTAATTTCATAAGCATGTTTTTCTTTAGTAGCATTAACTAGCAAGTCGTTTTGCACTTTAACAAGTTGATCTATTTGAGTTTGAACCATTTGAAAGTGTTTAACAATCATTTTAACATCATTGGAGGTTCTTTCCACAATATCTTTCAACTCAACAATAGCTCTAGTGTTTTCCATAAGATGATTTTGCACCCTTATATTAAAGTTATCTTGCTTAACAATAAAGATATAAAATTCTTCTAAGCATTGATCAGGAGGTTTCAAAATAAGGGATATCACCTTCATCAAAGTGTTGGAGAGAGTGTACCTCAATAGTGGATGAGTAGGGAATATGCTTACATAATTCTTCTATAGGAGGTAAATTCTTGACATCTGCAGCTTTAATTCCCTTCTCCTTAAGACATTTCTTAGCTTCCTTCATCACTTCATCATTTAATTCAATAACTCCCCTCTTCTTTGATGTTGGAATAAGCACAGGAATAGCTGGTTCAGGTACAATTACTTCAGGTGTAACTTGTTTAGGAGGAGTCCAATCTTCATAATTCTTTCTTATTTTGGCCATTATTCCTCAGCTTCCTTTGGACTCCTATTCCTGAAAACACAATCAGCACAACTATCTAGGTATGTCCTAGATTCCTCGGTTAGTCCATTATAAAATATATCAAGAAGCTCATTCTTAGGTAATGGACTTCCAGCCTGTGCATGAATCAAAGAGCAAAACCTTGCCCAAGATTCGGGCAATACATCTTTTTCTCCCTGTTAAAATCAAAAAGTTCCTGCAAAATAGCATGTCTAGCACTGGGAGGAAAATATTTCTGCAGAAAAGTACTAATCAAGCACTCAGGGCTATCAATAGATCCAGGAGGTAAATTACTAAACCAAGTTTTAGCTTCTCCTTTCAATGAAAAAGGAAAAATCTTAGCAACAAAGTAAGTACACATCTTAATATCATCAGAAAACAAGCCACTCATAGTAGAAAGTTCATTCATATGTGCTACCGCACTTTCATTCTTAGTCCCACAAAAAGGTTCTTTCTCGACAATAGCTATGTAAGACAGATCGAGAGAGAAATCATAATCTTCATCTATAATGTTTATGGGAGA